>APFE030176186.1:199057-244660 GCA_000404065.3 Pinus taeda
TTTGGCATTACTCTCCTCTACTGAACCACAAAATGTGAAAGAGGCATGCAGAGATGAATGTTGGATAAAAGAAATGGATGAAGAACTTGAGAAAATCGAAAAGAACAACACTTGGGAACTGGTTCCTAGACCAAAGGATAAGAATGTTATCGGAACAAATGGGTCTTCAAAAATAAATTGAATGAAAATGGAGAAGTAATTAGAAACAAGGCCAGACTTGTTTGTAAAGGGTATGCGCAGCAAGAAGGAATAGACTTTGAAGAAACATTTGCTCCTGTTGCAAGACTTGAGGCCATCCGAATGTTCCTTGCTCTCTCTAGTTTTCAAAACTTCAAGGTATTTCAAATGGACGTGAAATCAACCTTTCTGAATGGAGACTTGGAAGAAGAAGTATACATTGAACAACCAGATGGGTTCATTCTTGGAAATGATCCAAATCTTGTATGCAAATTGAAAAAGGCTCTCTATGGGCTCAAAAAAGCTCCAAGGGCTTGGTACTATCGTTTGGATAAATATCTTCATCACCAAGGTTTTTCAAAAGGATCAGCAGATAGCAATCTTTATATAAAAGTTGAAAATGACAAATTGCTAATACTTGTTGTGTATGTAGATGACATTATTTTTGGCAGCAATGAAGAAGGGATGAGTCAAACCTTTGGCTTGGTCATGCAAAAAGAATTTGAAATGTCCTTGCTGGGAGAACTTACATATTTCCTTGGTTTGCAAATCCAACAAAAGGAAGAAGGAATCTTTTTATCTCAAACCAAGTATCTCAAACAAATCTTTAAGAAATATGGCATGGAAGATGCAAAACCAGTATGTACACCCATGGTCACAGGATGTAGCCTCAGTGCAAATGATGAATCTACAGCAGTACATCAACCAACCTACAGATCTATGGTCGGAAGTCTACTTTATTTGATAGGTACCCGACCGGACATCATGCATGCAGTAGGAATAGTTGGTCGATTTCAGGCAAATCTAAAGGAGACTCATCTTCAGGCAGTAAAGAGAATTTTCAAATATCTTCAAGGGACACAAAATTATGGCTTATGGTATCCTAGAGATACATATCTCACACTTCATGCTTATATAGATGCAGATTGGGCCGAAAGCGTGGATGACGTGAAGAGCACAAGTGGTGGTGCATTCTTTATGGGTTCCAGATTAGTATCTTGGTTCAGCAAGAAACAGAGTTCAATTGCCTTGTCTACAGCGGAAGAGGAATATGTTGCTGCTGCATCTTGCTGCACTCAACTCCTTTGGATGATGCAGACCTTGCAGGATTTTCAAATCACTTGTACACCACCTATCTCTATCTTATGCGATAACAAAAGTGCAATCAGCATCTCAAAGAATCCCGTCATGCATTCAAAAACCAAGCACATACCAATCAAGTATCATTTTCTCTGGGAACAAGTGCTTGAACAAAAGGTCAAGTTGGAGTATGTTCCTTCTAAGGAACAAGTTGCTGATATTCTCACCAAACCATTGCCCAGGGAGACTTTTGAATACCTCAGGCAAAAGCTGGGGGTTGTTGATGCATCATCTTATTGTTGAGACTCTTCTGATTGTTGGTTGTACGCATGATTCATCTGGGGTATATGCGTACATGTGCTGGGTTGCGGCACAGGTTCAGGGGGAGAATATAATGCATTGTTGGCATTATGGAGGATGTACAAAAGGAGATCATGGGAGCTGGTCTGAATATAGCTGCAATATGTCTCTATCTCTTTCTTGGTCATTCATGGTGTCTGGTGGATTATGGTTCTTCTTTGCAGATCTGGTTCATATTCAGGGGGAGCATGTTCTTAGGGGGAGCATAACCCTTTGCCCTTGATGTCAAAGGGGGAGAATGTCGCTGAAGTTTTTGAGGTTGCCATCAAGTCCAAAGGGGGAGATTGTTGGCATTATGTTTCTGGTATGGTTATATGTTACAGATGTTGTACTTGATGGCAACACCCATGGCATGGCTCTCAATATGATGAGAATTAAGAAGTACACAGGAGAAAAGTTCACGGAATTTTATGCAGAGAAAAGTTTATAAAAGTTTATTTCATGTGGAGAAAAGTTCACGGAATTTTATGCAGAGAAAAGTTTATTCATGTGGGAAAACTTACCTTTGGTCCATGGTAGTTAGTCCTTGGAATTTGAACCTATGGTTTTTGGACCATGGCATCTCGACAGACGTGTTGGTCCCTAGTATTGAGTTGATGGTATTGGTTTGTTATGGTTTTGGCCCGTGGTATTGGTCCATGATTTGAGGAAGAGCTTGCCTATATAAAGCAAAGGAGATCATTTGGCTTGTGTATGCTTTTGGGTTGAATATCTTAAGATCTGAAATATTGGGTTATTGTTTCAAAAGCTCGATCTATATGAAAGTGAAGTGGAAAGCGAATCTGTGAAGGGTGATCTCTCGAGCGTTGCAGCTGTGGAAGTGAGGAGGCGCCGCGGGAGACGTCGCAGGAGGTGCCGCAGGAGACGCCGCAGGAGGCACTGCAGGAGACGCCATAGGAGGCGCCGCAGGAGACGCCACAGGAGGCGCCACAGGAGACGCCGCAGAAGGCGCCCCAGGAGATGCCACAGGAGGCGCCGCAGGAGACGCCGCAAGAGGCACCGCAGGAGACGCTGCAGGAGGCGCCACAAGAGACGCCGTAGGAGGCGCCGCAGGAGACGCGCATGAGGTGCCGCAGGAGACGTCGCAGGAGGCAGCGCACGAGACGCCGCAGGAGGCACCGTAGGAGACACCGCAGGAGGTGCTGCAGGAGACGCCACAGGAGGTGCCGCAGGAGATGCCACAGAAGGTGCCGCAGGAGACACTGCAGAAGGCGCCACGGGAGATGCCACAGGAGGCGCCGCAGGAGATGCCACAGGAGGCGCCGCAGGAGACGCCACAAGAGGCGCCGCAGGAGATGCCGCAGGAGGCGCCGCAAGAGACGCCATAGGAGGCGCCACAAGAGATGCCACAGAAGGTGTTCTGGGTTTAGTTTTCTGTTATTGTGGATCTGGTTATCTGGGTGACTTACTGGTACTTGATGATCATTTGATATTTATGGATCCAGTTTGAAAATTTATGAAAAGTGGTCCTTGAAAGAAAAGAAGTAGGGGGTTGTAGCTCCTTCCAGGAGAGACTGGAAAACGAGAGAGAGTTGTAGCTCTCTGCAGGTTACAGCCTGCGTACTGGTAAAGGACTGCACCAGTACAAGACCATGTAAAAGGAGTTTCTAATTTGAAAGAAGATAGAGACATATTGCAGCAGGTGGTTTTCACCCACATTGGGTTTCCACCTTATATCTGGTGTTCTTTTATGTGACTGTCTGTTTTTCTTGTTCATGCTCATTGTTTTATGGTACTGATATGCAAAAATAATTCAAAGTATAAATAAGGAAGAATTGTTAAAAGGACTAGATAATACTGATTCACCCCCCCTCTCAGTATTATTTTCAACACTAACCAACTGCATTGTGGTGGTTCTTGTAAAACAATGTGTTGAGTTTAAATTTAACGTTAAATGGATGTGGAATTGGGGGAGGAGCTGGGCTAATCCCTAACCCCTAGCCACGCTAGCGCCACGTGTTCATAGATGGGGGACCAAGAGGCTAGGCCATATCCCAATCCATGACCAAGGTCCAAGCCACAACATAGATTAGATGCAGCATGAACGACAAGTGATGGAGGAAATGAGGGGCCATGCTCGGGTCGTATGATCCATGATACGACCACTAAAAAAAACCAAGTGGAATGTAAGGGGGCTAGCCCCGAGGAGCCAACCCAAACTCATAAGCCACCATATGACCAAGAGCATGGAGGCTTAGAGAGGGTCTAACCCCAAGGACATATGGGTGACCATGCGATCGAGAGTGTGCCAAGCGAAGGGCTTAAAGTCTTTGGACATAGTGCTTGGGATCTTAACCCTAAACGAGGTCACATGCATTCCCCATGACCAAGCTTTTTGGAACTGGGTGCTTAGTGGGCATACTAACCATCCTATAATTTTCCTGGTTGGGCGGGAGTGTAGGCGAGAGTTTCATGCTGGTTCTAGGTTTCAGGTGCTCAAGCTAGGTTTGCGGCGAATTGTAGTATCACTAGTGAGAAAAATGGGAGAAATGAACAAATGGTCATAAATTACTAAATTTTTGGCCAAATGAGGTGCATAAAGAACTAAAATGGGGTTTTCTGGAACTACGAGGTCCATTGGATATATCTAGTTTTTCGTTCGATATTTGTAAAGAATGTAAACACACTTTTGAGCATTTTTAATGAAAGAGGCCCTTCATTGGAAACTAGACTAGGAGATGTAGCCCAGGAGAGGGGTGAACTCATTTATCATGATTTGTGTTGTGTATTTCAAATATTTGTATTTGTCTCTATTTGGCTATAATATTTGGTTAAAAATTACTTGTTTATTTGTTTAGTAAATTGATCCTCTACCCAACATGCATATAAATTTAACTTGGAAATTGTTAAAACTCATCAAGTTTACACATACAAATCATTTTGGTATCACGGGAACATGGTATTGTGAGGATTTTATTTTTTTTCAAGTGTTTTCCTGATTCTTCTGAGGTTGAAGCTTAGAATAGGAGAAAGAGAACTTGTGGAGCAAATATATCAAATTGTTTCAAGGAGAACAAACACACCTGAAGCTTCAATAATCATCGTACATGAAGGTCCTAAAGGAATGTTTGAAGATGAAAGAAATTTGATAAAATAATTCTTTGAGATGTCTAAGATAGTTGAGGTTCTTTACGAGGAGATAAATGTAATATTGTATGGAGAGAGATCAAAGCCTCCAAAAGAAGATGGAGGAAAAGGAGACAAGACTACAAAAGGGAATGGAGGGAATGGTGACAAACCACCACCTTCACCTCCATCATCATCCTCATCCTCATCTTCCTCCTCATCTTCATCCTCATCTTCAACTTCATCTACCCTGCCACAAACACATCCGAATTCCCCAAGGGGTCATGGTAAAACTCCTTTCATTAAGCTTGACATTAAGTTTGAATTTCCTATGTTGTTGGGTCCTCACCTAGGTTTGGAGTTAATTAGCCAAACAAATCCCTGTACTACTAGCCATTTCGGAAGCAGTTCATAGAGCGTGGACTGAGGTCTCACCCACAGTAGTATGGGGGGGTGCTGGAACTAGGTTTCCGCATCCTTGAGGTATCTGAGGGGTTGATTTTATCCAACTGTTAGTCCCTATGTGCAGGTTGCTTCACGCACTTCCTTGGTCTTGGTGCTGTCATACCTTCGCCTTCACACAACCTTAACCAGGGGCTTTGGGGCTTCCATGCTACTGGAGCAACATTCCACACTATTTCCCTAAATCACACCCGATGCCTTACTCACCTTCTTGCACCAGTTAGTTATCTTCGCGTAAATAAAGCCTTGTGTTATATTTATTTATACAATACATTCATATAAGTTCGCACCTCAAATAAGTAGTAAACTTGCAAAATATACCCAATGCTACATAAAATAGGAAAAGATACACAAAAATATGGTAAAACTTCTCTTTATTAATTCTTCTCACGGTTACAGACTCAACCTGCCCTACGCACTCAACTGCAGGGGTCCATGCACTTAGCTGCACACCACTAAGCCTCTACGCAGACAGCTTTAGAGCCTTCTCCTACTCTATGACCCAAAGACACAACTTACACTTTGACTCAATCCCTTAGACTCATCATGCTTATATTCTATTCATTCATTTCATATCTTCTACAGTTAGAGCCTCACTTTATTTATATAATCCCATGGTCCATGGAACATGGGTAGGTCTATCAAGCAGACATTACATTACCAAAACAAGGGTGGACAACCCTACGACTCTATTATGTCTTCGCACTTCGTGCCCACAAATCACAGTCTTTACAATGGACTTGGTCAGAACTTGGGCTTTAAACCCAAAAGCATGCATTGGTGGGATTCCATGCCCAACAGGCGCCCAACACAAACATTATGACTTCCCCTCGAGTCACTTTGTCGGTGCGGAGATCTTCGCATAGAGTCCCTCCAACTTTGTTCAAACCACTGCAAGGTTGGGAGCGCACTGAGAGACTACCTACTGAATCTCCTGTACCCATTTTCCTAAGACCGTGGTGTCAGAACTGCTTCCCTACATCTTTTCCTACATCCCTTGCATTTGTGTGAGCTTGCCTTCAATTGTTGCGGTAATGGTGAAGGCCTCTTCAATCCAACACTAAATGCATACCTTCAGAATTGATTTTGGTGTCAAGTGGTGTCCACATGCTCTTTTAGTGCTTTGGCTTGTTGAATTTGCTCGATCCTCTCAGTGAGGGCCACCGTCAGCACAACCCCTTTAACACTGTTGTATTGCTAGTCAAGTTCATGCACCTCTATCTCTAAGCATTGGATGTTGGGGTCCTCCTGTAGGTTCGTGAGGACCTAAAATGACTCCTCCAACATTCTGGTGTAGTCCCTTACTGTACTGCTGATCTCTTCCAAACCTGATGCAATAGCGCTGTCATGCTATTCTATAACTTCCGGAGGGGTGGACAGCTGCACCTTCAACCGTAGCTCTACTATCTAAAGGTTCAACTCCAGTTGAGCCTTAGTCATTTCTTCCCACGCCTCGCACACCCCTATTGCTAGTGTGTGGATGCGCGCCTCTGCTGGTGTGTCTGTTGGGATGGCCATCTCAGCGACCATTTGATAGGCTTCTTCCAGTACCTGTACCATATGCCTGTTCTACGACACCACTTCCTCGCACTGCAATCTCAACTGCTCCATGTTGATCTTTTGCTCGCTCAACACTTGCAACACGTGGCTCTCCCTAGCCCATAGTTCTGCAGTAATCCCATCCTATAGAATGTATAGCGTCTCCCATGGGAGTGAAACCATGTTGATCTCGATACCTTTTAGTTCACTAATCGTAGGCCTATTGACCTCATTTTTTGTCACCAGTGCCCCTTCTAGAAGCACTATTGTATTTGTTGTTTGAGCATGCAACATCTTCTCTGCAAGTTGTCCCTACTGCGAGGCTGGTTGAGAGAGTACTAGCCTCAAGATTGTGCACCTACAACTCTTGAAGCTACACTTTGAGAGCCCCCAACATAATCTGGTTCTCTTTCGTGAAGCTCGGAAGGGCCTTAGAGGTGACATCACTCACCGTCTTGCCAATGTCATGCATATCACCCTCATTAAGGGTGATCAGGTCAATAGACAACTTCGATGCCTTGACCTTCTTGCGTGGCCCCATCCGCCCACTTGAGCGATGTCACTTCATTTGTGTTGACGTGGTTTGTGAGTCCACACTACCCTCCTCTTCCTCTATTTCCTGCCAATGCGAAGGTGACTTCTGGACCTCGTGCACCTTCTCGGCTACCTCCTATGCTGTGGTTGTTGTTGCTACCTTTTTCTATTCTACCATTCTCTGTGCAACATCTCGCGCCTCCTACGCTTTTGTTGCCGCTACTTCTTTCCTTCTCTTCTTTGCCAACTATGCCAAGTGCAGTTTGACCTCCTCTTTCTTCTTATGTGTCACAAAATTCTGCATTGCTGTAATGTCTCAGGCACACCACTCTGGTGGCCATGTCTCCAGTACATCAAAAACTACGTCATTCATGGCTACAAAGGGTAGATCTCTCCATTTCTTGGTCCAGTCCTTGCGTGCTCTGATATAAATGCTATGGATGTCCACTTTAAATTCTGTAAAACTATGCAGGCTGTTGTAGACAGCGGGTGATAGACACGGCTTGCGGTTAATCCCCATTCTGATGTTCATTTCAATGAGCACCCAAAATATCTTACTATCACAGATCCGATTCGTGTCCTTTGCGGCCCAGAGCAAGGCATACTTCGCGGCCTTTGGCAGATCCCTGTCAATTGTGGGGAACTGACTGTCTTCTGGTAATTCCCCTCCCATGAGCACTATGGACAACAAAATTCGTGCATAGTGGAACATTTTGCCTTATTCTTGGGCCTCGCAGAAATTTTCCATGAACTCTTTACATAAAAACTTGGACCAGTTGAATTGGACCCCCTCTGCGCACTGCTTAGCAACTGCCACAACTAGCTCGGGTACCTCATCCGCGAGTCACTTGCGCATAGCTTTACTCACCAGTATTTTGGTCGCCACTTTAACTGCTTTGTCCTTGATGCTAGATATGGCGTAGCCCCTTTTCTTCTTCTAAAGTTTATATTTCTTCTTCATGGCCTCCACGATGGCCAAGACACTGCTCTTCCCCTTCGAGATGTCTGTGGGGTCCTCTCCTTTGCATGGAAGCTAGGTATACGGTGAATTAAGCTGTCCATGATGGCGATGGACTCTTCTAGCCACGAGCACCCACCATGCACCAGGTAGAGTAGCTACCTAATGATGAATATTATTATTGGGGCACTGTGGAAATATGGCACCCACAACAGTTTTGGCAATCCTGCCTTTTCCACTCCATGTAACGACTTCCGTGGCTCCAATTCGATAACCCCCGTCATGGTGTTCTGCTTGGGCTTCATGAGCTGCACAGTCTCTACGTGAGGGGAATCCTTGTGGTGAGTGACATCCCAATCTTCAAATTTCAAGCTCGACACCCATCCCAGGTGCATTCCCAGAAAATGATGTCATCTGAAAGGACCGGGATCTGGAGAGAGCTCTTTCTCTGGTCGAGATGCTTAGGCACTTTTTCCTTCTCCTTCCGCCAGGGGATATAGGTGGAAAAATTTGTTGGAGGGTGCGTAGGCACAATTTCTTCATCCATGCCTTTGACCTCATCTTCTTCAATTATAAGGTCCTCCAGGTCCTCCTCCTCTTCGTCGGTTTCCAAGTTAACTACCTTCCGTTTCTCCTCCATCGTTAACCTAGTGTGTAGCAGGTTTCTAGGGGACACACTTACAGGAATCATCAGCTGTTTATCTTTCACTGGCCTCGCCATGCGCAGTGATTTAGGGATTTTTTCCACAATCCTGATGCCTTCAGGGGTGTCCCCCACAGTTAGGGCCTACACGGCCTCTTCATCGGTCATATCTGTAATTTCCATAACTTCCTTACATGCTGCCATCGTGTCCGTCATGCTTTATGCACATCAAACAGGGCTCTTCTCTACATACGTGGGGTATACAATAGCTAAATTCACAAATGATCAAGTGTTGCTTGTTGGGTAGCCCTTTGTAATTTATAGCACCTTTTGAATTTGAATTCGACCGTTCCCCCCAAATCATGTTCATTAATGCTCCCTTGGCAGTAGATTTTCCCAAATCTTTCCCATAACTCACACCTTAAATGCCTGTTGCCCACTCCATTTTGTCTCAAGTCAAGCATCACATCATGAATAGTGACTCCAATGGTCACTTTCCAGCCAACCCTTGCGGCAGCTCAGCCCCCCTTGCGTAGTCACAGACCTTGTGACACTTTACTGCTACGCGTAGCTCCAACATCGTGTAGCTCCCGGGAAGAGTAGTTTATTGTCCCACACCTCCTTTCAACTCCCTAGAGCCCTAAGACTGTACTTCACCCGGCTATTCAAGTGGTCACGCCACTTGCATAGGGTTTCATCCAGTCACTCATCACTTTTCCTGGAAAATAACCACCTTTAATTGTTACTGGCAGCATCGAACACTTTATCATCTGCATCGTGCCACCATGGTTGATTCGTTTTGTAATACACGACCCAAGCCAAGGCATCAGACTAATCAATTCATGTCAATAGTCGCCAAATTTATCAACGTGATCATGCACACCCTGTTTTATCACCTTGGTCTTTTGCTAGAGAGGATCTTCCTTTATCTCATCCTCAAGCTTCTTGACTTCCACTTCCACCAGAGAACATTTCTCCCTTAATCGCACCCTTTCTTTCCTAAGTTTTTGGAGCCTAAGATCAACCTAGTAGATTTCTTCCTCATGTCCCAAGTGTTCTACTTCATTCAGCTGCACTACCCCTTCTTCCAAGGTTCTGCGAACCGTTGTATCTACCGCTACTGCTATGCACGGACTAGGCATGTTATACTCTATGGGGATTATAGCATTCATGCCATTCTCTAGCCTCGGAGGCACCTATACTATCAGTTTCTTGCACACGGTCCTATAAGCCCACAAAATTGCTGGTACGTGCAGGTCTATGTTAGTCGACTCCTCATTGTGGACCTTTTTCGGTGCCTTGCATACTTCGTTAAACGCTTATGCATGGGTAACCTTCTCTGCACTTGGTCTTTCCATACTTTGTGGTTCCAAACAGAGGGGTCACTCATGCCACTGCCTTGCCTGCACCTGCTTAGTGACCGTGTCTCCTAACGCAAAGGTTGTGTGCATCTGCACAGGTTTCATACCATATGCCTATATCCATCTAGACAGGTGGGCACACAAACCGTTTCATCTAGCAATCTTATCTGTTAATCACATTTGAGGCTTCCCAAACCATATGCACATCATCCTCCTATATTCACACTAGTCCCCAAATCTTCCTTGGTGCGTAGCCCACCACATCGTGGGCATAGCGTGTAGTGCCCATTTCAAAGCTTCGAAAAATTGGTGTTCTGGCACCTCTTTTTCAAATCTGTTTAGGAGGTCGTCCACCTCACTTAACCCATCATACATAGGTAGATCCCTTACCTTTGTTGATTCACAACACAATGATCTCATGATCATGTTACAGTTCGGCATGGTTACCTTGTGTAACCGATTCTGCCAACGTTTTATTTCCCCATCTGAATCTGATGTGCAGGAGCTTTCACGCTCCCATGAGATTCGCCCATCCACGGTTGGATTTACCCAGTCTTGCTCTAGCACAGTTATCTTGTAGATGTATTCTAAGTCATTTTCGCTTTCATAGTCGCGCACTGGCTCTGTGTAGCGTGATCCTTCTGCATGGTCGAAAGGTACAACTATTTACAGAGACTTTTTCTTAAAAACCATCTTGCGCTTATTCAGATTTATCACCCCTTTCATGTCAGTGGCCTAATCTATTCCTGATATTGTAGGGTAGGTATTTCTTTCATCAACAATCTATATGACATTGAAATCTGCTAGTGTGCTTACTCCTTCGATATCGACTATGATTCCTTGCAATCTTCCCATAGGTAGGATCTCTTACTAGTTTGTCATTCGTAGTTGGATAGGATACCATTGTAGTGTACGCCTTTCCATGCACTCACATGTTTGCTTCGGCAGAATTTTCACGTCTGATCCCAGGTTCAGAATCACTTGGTCCATCTCATATTCTCCAATCTGCATAGTCAATCTCATCTCCCTTCATTTCCTCATTGTGTGCTTTCTGAGCCTCCGAACTACAAGTGATTCTCCTGGCGGGATCCCAGCGCATCTATTTATGAGTTCCTACAACCCCTTTATAGCCTTGCTATTGCGCAACAACTTCATGCATGCTTCCAGGAACATTGTGAGCATCGATGGGTCCATTTTCGGCTCCGGTCTATCTTTACTTCCTGACGTGGAGGCATCAGCGATGCTCTTCCTGGATTCCATGAATGTTTCCTTAGCGCACTCCAAATGAAACTCTGGTTCTTTCGTCAGAGCCTTAGGAACCCAAGTACTCTCTTCAGGTTGCTTGCCTTTGTCATCCCCTGTTGTAATTCCACTTTGGAGCACAATATTCACATTAGGGTCTTCCTCGCATGGGTCAGACCTCATCATTTGTAGGTTCTGAGTCAGGGGAGGTTGGAGTGCTCCTTTATCACACAAACTCTTTGCCAGTATGGGACAATCCTCTGTCTCATGGTCAAATAATGTACAATACAAACATGATGGCTATGTTGGATTCATATAATCACGAGCATAATGTCCTGGCCCTCCACAATTGTAACATATTAGCTGTTTGTGATCTCTTCCAGGTCCTCCTCCACCTTGTCCTTGTTCGCGCCCCTGAAATATAGTTCGCATCATCCCTACGTTCTCGTCAAGGGGCCACGTTTCGGCCTGAACCCTATAGGTAGGAGTCTGATCCATCATCAACTCATAACTTCTACAGGTGCACTCATCATGTCCCACTAATCTATAGAAATTACAAAACAACTACTATGAATTTTGCGTGTACATCTGTAATAAATGGTAGTTATCTGTAGCATGATTTCCTCCTATTTGACAACTTGCGCAGCACAACATAGATGTTGCACTAGGTCCTTCTTGTGCCTCTGGTATCAATGGAATTGGTCCTCCTCCTGTGAGGTAATTCGTGAACACCGACCCGTGGTCTTTGTCATGTCTGTGACCCTTGCACTTTACGGACCATACATCATCGCACACTTCTAGGTGAGCTATTCTATCCTGTTTTAGACTCTGCATCTCAAGGAACAATTTTTTCAACTGTGCATGAATCTACTGAACTCCCATGTTCGGATCCTATATCAGTTTCTCATGCAGTCTCATTGCAATCTCCAAGATCTTAGCTTGAGTTGTTAGCCTCTGTTGTGACAACACATTCCTTAAATGTTGCATTAATGATGCTACAAACCATTCATGGTGTTGTGCATCTATCAACGTAATGTTAGCTTTATGAATTGTGCACTTCAATTTATGATTCAACTCCCAATGGGTCTCTCCTAGTAGCATTGTGATTTCTTTCAACCTAATGATCAACTTTTCCTCTCACTTCATCCTGCTAAATTCTTTGTTTAGCACAGATTGGATATCCGTGATCCCCGCATTCAGATTGTCATTGGAATGCTTAACGTACCAGGTCAACGCGCGATCTTACAGAGGGCTAACCAACGTTGCATTCTTTATATTGTTATACGTGACTCCCTGTGCTTCCCATATAACCTTTATCATGAACCAAAACTAGTCCAGATCTTCAATTCCTACTCCCTTGAACACTGGAAACTTTATTGCGCTTACCATATTGACATGCAGTGATGGCGGAGGTGGCATGGGCGAAGATGGGGGTGAAGACGGTGAAACTAGTCGTGATATGGGTGGTAGTGGTATGCACGGAATCCTTTTCCTTATCAAATTGATCGCACTTCTTGGTGAGGCCTTCACAAGCTCTCCCTCATCCCCTTGCAAAGGTGAAATCAAGGGGCTAGCTTCTAGTTCTGCACTGCCTTCATTCCTGTAGATTCTCCCACTTTGCGTAGCACCAAAAACCAATTTATTTGCATCACCCTCTTTTCACACAATAGCATTTTGATCCAAGTGTTGAAAGACATAATGTACTTACCTCGCGGTCCTTTGTGGAAGTGTCACTCTGCCTCGTTATAGCTGACTAAAGTATCTACTGTGAACTCAGTGGTGAATGCTCCTATAATTCGATCAAGCTAGTGATCAACAACGCACATGATCTTATCCTTCGATGCTTCCAATCAGTACACCAATTATGGGGTTCACAAAATAGGTTTATCAAGCTTGCACCTTCCTTGGCTATCTTCTACCTTCATGATCCACTCATATAGATCGGTAGGGAAATATGTGAAGAAAATTTCGTGGATATCTTTGTATAAGTAGCAGTATAACTATTTTTCTTTTGATAGTTGTGGATTCCTATTCTCCTATGCCGAGATCTCATGAATCTTTGTATCCAACCAATCTTCAATTCCTTTCTTTGTTGGATTCCAGTGATATAATATCAGACATCTCTATGTAGATATCGGTCCCAGCAACGGAACCATATGTTGGCTTGTTGGGGCCTGGCACAGGTTTAGATTTAATTAGCCAAACAAATCCCTGTACTACTGGCCCTTTCGACAACAATTCATGGAGTGCAGACTGAGGTCTCACTCGAAGTAGTATGGGGGGGTGCTGGAACCAAGATTCCGCACTGTTGAGATGTCCAAGGGGTTGATTTGATCCAACCATTAGTCCCTGCGTGCAGGCTACTTTGCGCACTTCCCTAGCCTTGGTGCCCTGATAGATTCACCTTCATGTAGCCTTAACAAGGGGTTGTGGGGCTTTCGTGCTATCGGAGTAGTGTTTCGCACTATTTGCCTAAATCACACCTAATATCTTACTCACCTTCTTACACTAGTTAGTTATCTTCACGTAAATAGAAGCCTTGTGTTATATTTATTTATACAGCACATTCATATAAGTTTGCGCAATAAATAAATAGTAAACTTGCAAATTATATCCAATGCTACATAAAGCCATAAAATATACACAAAAAATGGTAAAACTTCTCTTTATTAATTATTCCCATGGTTACAGACTCAACCTGCACTGGGCACTTAGCTGCAGGGGTCCGCGCACTCAGCTTTAGACTACTAGGCCTCTGTGCACACAGCTACAGAGCCTTCTCCTACTCTACAACCCAAAGACACAACTTACATTTCGACTCAGTCACTTAGAGTCATAATGCTTCTATTATATTCATTCATTCCCTATCTTCTACACATAGAGCCTCGCTTTATTTATACAATCCCATGGTCCATAGACCATGGGTAGGTCTATCAAGACGACATTAAATTACAAAAACAAGGGCGCACAACCCTGTGACTTTATTTTGTCTTTGCACTCCACGCCCACAAACCGCAAAGTCTTTACAATGGACTTGGTCAAAACTTGGGATTTAAGTCCAAAAACATGCCTCGGGGGGATTCCACGCCCAACAACAATGGAGAGGTAAATTCAAATACATTAGATAATTGGATTTTTTAGATTGAAGTGTATTGTAGGATACAAAGAACCAAAGATGAGGAAACCAAGACTCAACTTGCTTCTCTTATATTGGAAGGTGGAACACCAATTTAGTGGGAAACCAAAACTCAAGAGGACATGAAGAAGCATGTTAAGGTTCTATCCTCTTAGAATTATTTTTTTATTGCAATAAGAAGGAAATTTTATCCATTATCATACATACAGAAAGATATTATGGATTGGCAAAACTTTAGACAAGCTAAGGGGAAAAATGTTCAAAGCTATACTCAAGAATTTAGGAAAGGAGCTTCGATTCTACGCATAGATCTTTCCTCACAAGATACTTTGCTCAAATACATTGGAGGATTCCATAGTTACATGATACATACCATTCTCATTTTTAACCCTAAAAAATTAGATGAAGTTTGTTTATAGGAAAATCATTTAGAGGTAAGAGGGAAAAATATTTTTGAAGAAAATAGTGAGAGTTCCTTTGAGTTTGGATAAAAGGAAAGGGTAAGTTTAAAGTAAAAGCAAATAATAATGTTTCCATCAAGATGGAAAAAGAAAAAGATGCATGTAAACAATTTTCCATAGACGACCATGATGGAGATCACTGCTGGAAAATTCATCCAGAAATGAGACCCAAAAAGTTTAAAAACAAAGAGAACAAGAAAATAGCCGCAACAATACAACAAGATTTAGGTTCTGATTCTGAAGATGAAACAAAGATCATAGCCATGGGTTTCAAAGGAAAGGACATTTCAAGTACTAGTTATTCAAATTGTCTAAATGAAACTCAAAATGAAAAAAAGAATAAAGATTTTCCATATCATAGTTATTTCAA
Source organism: Pinus taeda (assembly GCA_000404065.3). Taxonomy (NCBI): domain Eukaryota; kingdom Viridiplantae; phylum Streptophyta; class Pinopsida; order Pinales; family Pinaceae; genus Pinus; species Pinus taeda. Next base: position 214,447 of record APFE030176186.1, read on the forward strand.
AACATACCAAGATAGATACACTATTTCATAGTCATTCACAAGAAAATCTTATCTAAAAAGACATTGTCAAGAAGTTGAATTTAGTAACCATTCCTCATCCTAAACCTTATCCTCTAGGTGGATATGTGACAATGAAAAATTGCATGTGACAAAAAGATGTAAACTTAAATTTTCAATCACTCCAAACGTTTTAGATGAGGTAGAGCTCGATGTAATTCCGATTGATATATGTGGCATTGTTTTGCGAAGCCCATGTCTATAAGATAGGGGAGATATTTTTCATTTCCATGAGAATGAATATCATTTGTTTAAAAGTGGGATTGAGTACATTGTTAGAGCACACAAGAATAAGTTGAATGAATCTCTTGTAAGTGTGGGACAAATGAAGAGAATTGTTAATGTTGGTGACAATTTTGCATTGTTAATGATCAAACATGGAGATGTTGAGGACTCTAGCGCATTTCAAGGATATGAATCAATATTGAAATTTGATTTCATTGAGGTTTATAATTCATGTGATAAGATGTTTCAAGAGTCTAACATGTTGCCTCCAAAAATAGGTAAAAAAAATGAGTTGAATTTACAGGAGGATGCATCATTGTTTGACATTGGTGAGAACGACATACCAATGTTAAAGCATGCAGAGGTCAAAAAAAAAAATACAAGGGCTACTTTACAAAGATGACATTGATCCCAAAAAATATTCTTGTGCGTTTTATAATGTTTTTCCTTTGAATATGGTTCATGGCAATGGCATTCATGTTTGATAAAGAGTCAAGCCAAGTGCAAGGCAAGACATGCTAAGCATCATCACGATGATAGTGTTCAAGATGGAAGGAAATTTAAATTTTTTAGTTTCCATTGATTGAAGATGGAGGATTAAATGTTCATCTTCCTTCAAATGCAATTTTGTATTATGCATATCTTGAAAAATTGCAGAAAGATGTCATCATTGACAAAAAAGTCGAGGACTCCAAAATCAAGGAAGGTGATGTACTTTCATGAAAAGTTCAAAGCGAAAAAGTCAAGCAAAGTTCAGTGGATTGAGACTGGAAGGTTAAGGGATTTGTACACTCATCTAGTTGTTGACTAATAAATATATTTTGGAGGTCCAAAATCTTCCAATGGGTAGGAGTACGAGTAATATGGTGTGTCAAAATGGTCCTCAAAATTGAAAGTGTGCAACATAGCTCGAAACCTGAATAAATTTATATATCTCGGTGACCAAAACCCAACATAATTCATTTCACACAAAACCGATATTGTATGCTTCTGATATCGCATTCCAATCGAATTGGAAAACAACCAAAATTTTTGGAATTTGGGTTGCATACAGTCAACCAGCAATACATACATTGACTAGGCATCTAGCTGGGCATTTGATTATGCTTTTATGTGCCAGTCATAGGATGAGACTTGTCTCATTTTTATTGGTAGGTGTATGGTGTGATTTCATTGGTGTCATGTTTAACTAATGACAGAGAGCCACATCGGCCAATTGGTGGCTGCCAGGTGGTACCTCTTACTTGGAAAATTTTTGGTTAAGGGTTGAATAGAGGCCATAGGGGTCAAACTCACAACCTCAACCAAAAAATATAATGGCCTGACAAACTGTGCTACAGTGGTTGTTGTAAAACAATGTGCCAAGTTTAAATTTAACATTAAATGGACATGTCATGAGGGGAGGGGTTAGGCTAAGCCCTAACGCCTTGCCACCACGGCACCACATGATCACAGGAATGGGGCCCAGGGGGTAGTCCTTATCACAATCCAAGGTTATAGCCAAATCCAAAACATATGTCAGATCTAGCACCAATGACCAATGACAAAGCAAATGGGGGGCCATCCGTGAGTCCTATGACCCATGATATGACTGCTGGCAGAAAGTAGGTAAAAGGTAAGGGGGGCAGCCCTAGGTTATACAAAACTATGTGACCGAAAGCTTGAAGGACTAGAGAGGGGCCAGACCAAGGGGGAAAACCCCAAGGACATATGGGTGACCATGCAACCAACAACATCAAGCGAGGGGCTTAAATTCGTCGGACATAGCCCATGGAATCTCGGCCCTAAACCAGGCCACATGTGTGCCACATGACCATGAATTCTAAAATTGGGGGCATAATGGGTGGACCAACCGTCTTGTAAATTCTCCAATCAGGTGGGAGTGTATGCCATAATTATGCACCAGTTCCGAGTTCGGGGAACTCAAGCCAAGTTTGCGGTGAATTGTAGGATCAATGGTCAGAATAATTCGAGAAATGAAGAAACATTCATAACTTAGTCAATTTTTGGACAAATGAGGTGTAAAAAGAACCAAAATGGGGTTTTTTGATAGCGATCGATCCATTGGAGACATTTGCTTCTCGGTTTTAGCATTAAAAAGTATGTAAAAACACATTTGAACATTTTTAATGAAAGAGGCCTTGCATTGGAAGTTGGACGAGGAGATGTACCCCAGGAGAGCGATGAACTCACTTATCATGCTTTGTGTTATGTGTTTCAGATATGCTTATTTGTCTCTGTTTGGCTATAAAATTTGGTTAAAATTTACTTGTTCATGTGCTTAGTAAATTGATCCTCTACCCAAAACACATATAAATTTAACTTGCAAATTGTTAAAAATATTCAAGTTTATGGATACAAATCAATATGGGTAAACAAAACTAGTCAACAGGTGCATCTTTTAAGGGGTTATAATCAAAATAATCCAAAGACCTTGGACAAAAGCATTGTATATATACAACACTCTTATAATAGAGCTGTCGTCAAGTCTATTGGTAAGTCCCCACTCGAAACATGTTTTGGATATTTTTTGCCTTCACCTTTGGATATTGTATATGGGTAGTAAGGAGGATTGAGGTAACATCTTATAGGGGATTCCTTGAGGGTTGAAAAAATTATAGCTACAAGTATAAGAGACATTGCAAAATTCATATGAAAAAATATAAGGCCAAGCGTGATCAACACACAACAAAGAAATTGCTCAAGGTGGGAGACAAAGTATAGTTACAGTGGAACAAGGAGAGGCTATAGGTCCCTAGTAAGAAAATAAAGGCTATGTGATATGGTACCTTCTAGATATTGGAAAATTTGGGTGATAATTTCTATCCACTAAGTCTACCGCATACATGCATAATTACTTAGTTGTGAATGTAGAGAATGTGAAACATTATGAGCCTTCCACTCTAAATCCCGAAAAGAGGCATGTACTACATTATATGGTTCTATGGAGGATTTGGAACAATTGTTTAGGGAGATTTGATAGAAGATAAAATTTTATAGAAGAGCTCAAGAACTACGAGACAAGTTTGGCATGACCTTCGATATATTGGGTTCAAAAGACAACTTCTATACAAAGCTAAATGGTACACCCATGAGAAGGTGGATGAAAAATTTCCTCACCTCATTTAGTAGAAGTGTTTTGGGAACAAAATCCTCCCAAACTGGGTAGGTGTGATCCAAATTGGATCATTATATTATTTTTCATCCATATTGATGCTTTTAGAGTTGAAAAGGTGGAGGAATAAGCTCATAGGAATTTTTTTTACCGGTGGGACCTAGTTTGGTAATTTAAGGTTTGAAACCTTCTAGGAGCATTTTGAGGCATCAAATGACATTTTATTTAGGAAAATACTTATCTATTAATTTTTTCACCTTTTATTTCATATTCTACACATATTTACCTTTCCAATGACTCAATAATCTTGTCAATCAAAGTTTGTATGAAAAAGGTATGCCACTCAAAAGTTTGCCTTTCCATTTTCATCACCATAACATGAGAGGATGCCATGTCAACTGCCATTACTCATTGAAAATGGGCTATCTATGTGATTATGCTAAAGAATACTCTAGAAGAGTCCATAATGTAACTTTGGTTAAGATTTTAGCTAGTCAAGCCTAACCACTAGTAGGCTATTGGGTTGTATTATTATGAGGCGAGCAGGAGGAAAATGGGTTCCATTATTTCAAGGTAATTTGTTCCATAAATGCGAAAGAAATAGTTGAGAAGGGTAGTGGATGGAGAATATAAAGGGCATTTTTGCATTATAATAGCTAACGAGCCACAAGCCATACTTATTTGTAGTTAGAGACATTTTTTATTTAGAGAAAGAGAGTAGAGAAACCTCACCTTCTATCTAGGTTTTCTCTTGAAAGAGTTTCCCATGTCATATCCTGTATTAAATTGTGGTTTGTGAGTTTCTATTTCATTATTGTCTATTTTCTACATAATTTTAATTTTAAAGCATAGACAATTAATAGTAAACTACATATCCAAAATTCTAAAGAGAAACAAAACCTATTAGTGTAAATTTCATATTTTGAAATATACTTTTATCAAATATGTTGTTATGATGCACAACGGTTTACAGATCAATTTCCGGAACACTTAACTTGTCAACCTCAATCTATTACTTCTTTATCATGTACCCAACTCTTTTATACTATATTGTTTTTGTTTAAATAGTGATATAGGTGATAAAATTATTTGAAAATAGTTAAAAATATATTAAAAAATTATCTCTAAAGTAAAGGTGGATGCAGTGCTAGACTAACCCTAAATTAGTGATACCATGAAAATTAGTTTAAATGTTGTTTTAAGTTTTTTCCTGCAACAACATTGGTTGTTTAGGTGATGTACTAAAAAAAGTTGTATTTTTAACTTCCAGAAAAAAATGGTAATATTAGTAATGCCACTTTTGTTTGTTTTATTTACTACAACAAGTTTAATTGTTAAGGCTATGATTTGAAAAATTCTTTCATTTTCGGCTGAAAGAAAAGAGAAGTGAAACACAAGTGTTACTAGTAGGAACTATTTTTATTAGGGAGTTGATTTTTGGGGTTTTTAACCTCATTAATATGTTTTTAAAACATTTTTGAAATTTTTTATAATTTTATACTTGAATGGGAAGATGCTAATGATACCAATGCTCTTTAATTTGGGGTTGATATTATAATCTTTGAGGGTTAAATCTCTCATTTAAGGTCACAATTCTTATTAGATTTAGAAGTATGTTTATCCTACATTTGGACTTGAGTTGTCACATTGTGTAACTTTTGAATGTTATGCATTAGTTGATTTTTCCATAATCTATTGGTGTTCTCTCTACCATCCAAGTTTTACTTTCATCCACATTACAAAGTCAACATGTTGTGAATGTGTACAATTGAGATACCTATATTTGTATTCCTTTGATGTAAACTCTAGTTTTTTCAGTTAATATAAATTTACCACCATTTTTTTTTTTTCTTAGTAATATTCATGGATTATACAAATGTATCATTCATGGTTTATCTCACAACAACCTTATTGTTGTTCAATTTTGGCCAAATTTTATGGTAAGTGCATCTTATGTTGTCTTTGAGAACACTATGAAAGTTTCTCAACTATTATATCCATTTCAAGTTTGCAAAGATCATTTTTCCTTTGTAATAACCTTTTCATAGTTTTAAAAAGTATAACCTTGGCACAAAGCTTCAAAATATTATTTCTCACTGATTTTAAGAGATCAAATTTCTTAATGGTGCAATGATTGTGCAAAATTTCGTAAATGTATCCTTAAAAATATTGAGTGTCTCAATCACCAACCATGATGTGTTCAACCATCTCATATATACCCTAGAAAAATTTCACAAAATTCTAACCCCTTATTCTTACAAAACAATGTGATGGGTGTTGTCTTGTATTTTCGTTGGACGAGACATGATGCAAAGTTCCAAAATATCACTCTCTTTATATTTCCTCAAGATTGTGCAAAGTTTAAATAGTCAAAAAGATAACTTTTGTTACCATTTTAATGACCACAAAATGCTTACACTTATCATGCAAATTTCAAAAGAGAATTATTTATGTGAAGTACACAACCATGGTTCGACGTCTGCTCCATTTATGACAAGTTGACAAGTGACTATCAAATGGATCAATCTATTCGTCTTTGTTCCATTTTAATGACCACAAAATGCTTACACTTATCATGCAAATTTCAAAAGAGAATTATTTATGTGAAGTACACAACCATGGTTCGACGTCTGCTCCATTTATGACAAGTTGACAAGTGACTATCAAATGGATCAATCTATTCGTCTTTGTTCATATTTCTAAAGGTGACCAAAATTTCCAAGTTTATTGAGCCATAGATATTGGAGAAATATATGTCCACCATTGGAGGGAAACATGTACATTATCCTTCCTTGGGAATATATTGCTCCACTTATTAACTTGGTAAATAATCCTGGTCGTTTCTAAAGCCTCATTTCTTTTGTAGCCCTGGGTACTCTAGTTCACTACATTTATTTTTAAATTCTAGAATCACCTTCTGACCATTACACTGCCAGCTGCGAGCTAGAGTTAGGCCAACACTGGTCATAAATTAATGTATCCTTTTAAAGTATTAAATTTTCTAAATTTTGGTAACACTATGCAAGGTCCTCAAATATTTTATCCATGTCAAGTTTGCAAACCTTTCCAAAGCTCGTGAAGCTTATACAAATTTTGAAGAGTTCATCTATACTATAATTCCAATAGGCATGACAATTTTCGTGACAATTGTAACAACCACCAATTGCTCTCACTCATGGTACCAATTCCAAAATAATTTTTTCATGTAAAGTGCTCAACCATCTCAAAGTGCACGGTACCTCATTTTTATGCATATTCTTTCAATCCATACTGCAAATTTAAAAAAAAAATAATCTAAAGTGACAACCATTGCAAAGTGTATCATACCTCATTTTTGATGCCTTATGACAACTCACCATCAAATGGAGGAAATTCATCAACATGGATTTTCATACAATCGGGTATGATTTCTTTTGTAATCCTATACATTTCGGTTCACCTGTCAAGATGACACATAAAACCCAAGAATTGTTGTAAACGATTTCATATACATTCTAACCATTCCGTTGCCATCTATCAATAATTCACAGGAAAGACAACATGCTCTTAAGAATCTTTAGTTCATGTGACAGATCCTCATTCCTTCCAATACCTAAATTGCAATAGGCCTAACAAAAAATGAACATGTTTTTAATAATTTTATGCCGTTTTCTCTTGCCAAATGATTATTCAGCAATATCTATTATGTTAAAGAAAATAAGTTAAATTGTTTTAACAACAAAGTCTCCCACTGCGCACTACCTTAGATTTTATTCGGCGATATCTATTATGTTAAGGAAAATATGCTAAATTGTTTTAACAACAAAGTCTCCCACTATGCACTACCTTAGATTTAGCACCAATGTCTCTTATTGTGCCCTACCAACAATAATTCGAAAGAGACTTGCCATTGTTGCCAAAAACGCATAGTTTTTTCGTTTCCCAAAGCATACCAATAATAAAATTCCTGTGTATAATTTAGTTGATTAACATGTTTGTTTTGATTTTTTTGTACTCGTCAATAAACCTAACATATATCAGTTATCATATTTTTTATTTCAAACTAAATGGACCAAACAATTTTTTCATGCCTCCAATATTCTCACACCCACGAATACCTAGTACTTTATTGTCATAATCAATTTTGTAAAAAACATTGTATAGCAAATTTATCTTTTTATACTAAGTGAAACCACTCACATAAAGAATTTTATTTTTTTCTTTTAGCATTGAATACTCCATAATTTTAATCCAATTATCAAATAAGATCTCTTTCAAGCACCTCCTTTTATAACAAATTGTCATGGTTTTCATCAATTGAAGTAGTCAAATTATCAATTTTGTGTACACACTTATCTTAATAACTCTAGTGTTTGATGTTGTAACAATGAATGGGTTACAAGATAGAATCATGGCCCCTAAAATGCAGTCTGAGAAGAACACTAGTTATATTATCCAATAATGAGAGACATATATAAATAATGAAAGAGAAGTTATCATGGAATATTTTAATAGTGATGCTCAATGTAATATGTTATTGGATCATTATCCATAATGGAGAAAGATCTATCATATGTCCAAGGAAGGAACACAGTAAAAATTCTCTCTACAACTAGGAGAATAAGGTCTTGAGTTTTGGGGTATTTCATAACATCGAAGACATATATTTTCTCATAAAGAAGTAGATAAACCATCTCTTGTTCCTTATGAAAATATTAACTCATGGCTTACTAATTAGACTAATTTTGAAAATAGATCATCTATAAATCTGAGTGGGAATGTTGTTTCATATTTGCATTTTCCAAGCACATATGTTTATTACATATTTCCAATGTGTGAAGTGAGCATCACTTAGGATTGGGTCATGTAGTTCACAATAAACAAGAATTTCATGTAATTTTGAAAAGATGGTAAACAATAGATACTACATCTAAGTCAACAAAAGGAGCTATATACCCAACCACATATCTGAAGCCTCTATACAACTATGAAATTTTCTTAATAAGAAGAATATATGATGAAGGATATATGATACAGATTAAAGAATCTTGGATCTAACTATTATACTACATGGTCAAATATAGAAAGGCTTTAACTAGTCATACATTAGATACTGTTTCAAAAAACAAATATGATACACTAGGAATTCATAGAGATTGGGGTTTCAGTGGAAACCAAGATACAAGTCAATTCATGTCAACTATTAGGTTACATGGAAGCATAAATAGAAGATCTCATTGCAACCTCCTCCTATACACTAACTTTTTGTTAACTAACTCCATGTATGATAGAATAAGCAACATAAGTGATAGGAACGTTTGGGGACTAGTATGTAATGGGAGGTGGTACATATATAAAGATGGTTGGGGCTATCAAACCCCCACATTAGTAGGTAATTCCTTAAAAAAAAAATGGAAGTATAGGAGATAACTTACCAAACTTATATGTGTATAGATAAGATATCCTTGTTATTAAATATAAGAAATAGTTATGGCCTCCTTTGCCACTATACATAGGACCTTATGACATAGGTAATATTAAATATAAAAAAAATGAAGGTGACTCCTTGACATGTTATCACCTCATTGAGAAATGCTTTAAAGCACATGATCCTCTCAATGTAGTATCCAGACATTTCACTATACTTAGGTACACATGTGATGGGCCACATAAAAGGGTAAATCATAGGGCCCTTCTATCCACTCTTATGCACATAAAACCTATATTAAAACTAGCTTTTGAAATTAATGAAACCCTTTCCGAGCTTAATGAGTTCTTAGTAGAGTCAATGATCTTTTTCATATTTTATGTCCACCTTAACATGTGTATTGTGCATGATTTGAAAATATATTACATAGATTTCATGAACATCCAACAATAGAGATATTCATGGGACTTTTTCCTTATTGTAGGAGAGTCTCAAATTGGTTGGATATGGGAAGTTAATTCACCTTCCTTCTACTATGAGGTGGACTAGAAGCAAGATCCCCCGTTCTAGGTATTTTTGGAGGGAAATGAAGTCCTCTCCTCAAGGAGGCTTCTCCCCACTCATTTTATAAATAATAGACTAGAGTTGCCCAATAGACATGTAAGGAAGAGAGTGAATCATAGGAGGAAAGAATAAATTTCTGATTTCATGAAATATTTTCAATTATGTAATGTAAAAATAGTTTTTTAGTTAATGGAAGTGATGTTCTATTTCAGTTCCTAGTTTAACTTCTCTCTGGGACTCTAAGCATCCTTGGGCTGGGACCACTTGAAATTAAGGAATTTTAAGGTCTAAAACGGGCCTCATAAGGAAAATAATAAAATAATAGCAAAAATAAAAAAATAGCAGATGAATTTTTAAAAGGAAAAAATAAAACTACATTTTTTATTGTATTTTTTACTCATATCCTTGTAGGTTTACTCAAATTTCAAGTGTGTACACTTTTTGAATGTGGAATTAGTTTAGAAACCCAATGCGTATGTATTCTACATACATTTGAGTATATTCACACTAAGAAAAATTCAAAGTACATAAAAAAACATGTTTAAACATGTGTTTTCATGTATTTGAATTTTTTTAGTGTGGATCTAATCAAAAGTATGAAAAGTGGGTACTCGTTGGATGAAAATTCTAATTGTGCATTCAACAAGTGTATACTCTGAAAATTGGATCTATAAGAGAAATATGCTCAAATATGACCAAAACAAGTAGTTTTAATTTTCTTCCTCTAAAAATATTCTCCTTAGGAACATCTCATCTGATCCATGGGTTCTCATAAACTTGACTTTGTTCTACATTTTTATTTTGAAGCCCATTTTAACCTCAAATTCTCTAATTGGAGCTATATCCCTCTTGTTATTATTTCTGTTAGTTATTTTTCATTTACTTTTGCAAATTTTAAATTTACCTTTTCATTAAATTCAGCATGGTTAATTATAATATTTTGATGAACAATTCTCTTTTGTGGGTTATTTAAGAATTTTGTTGTAATAGTTACATTAGTTATTTTCATTTCTACTCTACATTTGCTTCATCTCTTTTTCTTCCATACATGTATTATTCATTGTTTTGTCGCTATAGGAATCACAAGTAGCTTAGTTTTGTTAGGTTAAACTTCCAAAAAGTTGTCTTGAAGCTTTGAATAGGTTTATTTTATCATTGCATAACTTTTCCACAACATCCTTGCTTCTCAAACTCATATTTTTTTTGGTGACATGGTTTGTAGACTTTCTCCACTAGCATCCTATAATCAAAACTTCAATCTCGCTTGAATTTATATTAAATTCATGATTTGATTTCCTTGTTATATTATAACACTCCTGGAACCCTGAGAATGGAATATGGAGGTATAGATAACTTCTATATTATTTTGGTTGCTTTTATTTACAAAAATGCATTTTATAGCAAATTAAGCTTTTCAATTCATAGTCTTTCATTTCTGTAGTGCGCTTTCCTTTACTTGGAGATAGTATAGAGGTGTGAAAATATGGTTTCATTCAATTTTAAATAGTATATAGGTGTGAAAGTGTGTTTTATATCATTGCAAATAGCTTAGGTTTTCATGTCATTCTCCTTTTAGCAAGTCATTTCCTACAATTGGATTGTTCTTGTAGCATAAATGAGTTAAGTTGGTATCTATACATCTAGCTTTTAGCTTATTGGTTCCACCTCCACAAAAATAAAAAAGAGAAAGAGATAGTTCCTGTTGCAGATATAGTTTTGACCCCTCTTAGTTTTGTATAGACACAAGTTGATAATTAAAGCTGAGATGCTTGGGAGTTGTAACATTATTGTTGAAATACTGGGGGCCATCACTTTTTATCATTGTTTCCTAATAGGTGTCAGAGTATGCATTACCTTTTTTGTTTAGTTGATTTTCTCTTTCTTTTATTACATATCCCACAAAAATTAAAAAACACATTTGGCATCTTCTTTTAAAAAAATACAAAAAGGGGCAAAACACATTCTTTTCTATTATGCATCAAAGAATTAGGGACAAGAAAATAAAGTTTACACCAAAAACCCCACTTCAACGAGTAAGAATCCATTTTTCAATAAATTGTGAGCCTCCTTCCTTATCCACAAGGACCTTTGAGGCTCTTTCTAGTGAGAAAGTGAGGATCTTTGAGCACTTTGAAGAAGGATAAATGCCTTCACACCCCATAAATATGGCTGAAGATACGAAACCACAAGTATTTACATTTACCATTAGAGAAATAGATGTAGTATCTAGAAAACAAATACTAATTTTTTTGTACTCCCACACTTCTATGGTTTGATTATACAGGAGCATGAAACTTTTATGTTTTATTTAATTATGGTATGTGAGGCTTATGATTATAAAACTAATGAGAAGAATCTCAAATTATTCTCTTCCACCATGAAGGATGTAGCTCTTCAATGGTTCATAAGCCTAGAAGGAAATACCATCGCCACATGGGAAAAAATGCAACAAAATTTCAACAATAAACACCATGATTACTAAAAAGCAATAGATATAAGAGACACAAATATTTACAATTATCTAAGGAGAAAATGAATCTCTGAAAGACTTTGATGAGATATTTGAGTTGAGTTATAGAAAGGCAGATAATTACACCTTCGATCCAGACTTCCGGGAGCTAGTTCTACTATGAGGAATTATGGAGGATATAATAGAAAAAATCATCTTGTTGGCCAATGGAGACATATATCCTCTCACTCATGATGAAATTAAACATGTATTCAAATTTCATTCAAGAGCTACTAGAAAAAGAGGTAAAGTAAGAAAAATCTTAATAAGTCCTTCCTCCTCCTTGATTACTAAAAATGAAATAGGATGTATTCTAAAGGAAATGAATACAAATAGATTACATACATTTTCCATGAAAATGGACACCTTATAGATAAAAATAAAATAGGAGGAAGCAAAAATTCCACTAGCCATATTTTTCCCTTAATGCACTGAAAGGGATCCTAGGAAGGAACGACCTTTAAATATCATAGAAGTATATCCTCTATATGAGGAGAAGTATTCAACTCATAAATGTCCATATTTTCTACATTTGTAGGTTGGAGTGTAATGAAGCACAAAGAAGTTGTGGGTGAATGCATGAAGATGGGCTACACTTTCGGGCCAAATATGGCGATGAAATTTCAAAATTTCACTCTTTTATTGAATTGAAGCCCTCAAAATTCATATAATCATTATGAATTTTGATTTTCATATACTCTTGTATGATTTCCTTTGTAATACTATACACTTAGGTCCACCTGTCAAGATCATATATAAAACTTAAAAACAATTTCAATAGCTTCAAATACATTATGACCATTCCATTTCCATCTACCAACAATTCATAGGAAGGTCAACAAACTACTAAGAATATTTTGTTTGTGTGACATATCCTTCTTCCATCCAATACCTAAATTTCAATAGGCCTAACAAACCATGAACGTGTTGTTCATAATTTTATTCAATTTTCTCTAGCCAAATGATTATCGAGTAATATCTATTATGTTAAGGAAAATAAGCGAAGTTGGTTTAATATAAATGTCTCCCATTGTGCATTACATTATATTTAGCACCAATGTCTCTTATTGTTCCCCAGCAACAATAATTCGAAAGATACTTACCATTGTTGCCAAAATCACATTGCTTTTTGTGTCCAAAAGCATGCCAAAAAAATCAAATTCCTAGGTGCATAATTTAGTCAATTAAGGTGCTTGTTTTAATTTTTTCATACTTGTCAATAAACCTAACATATTTTAGTTATCATAGTTTTTATTTCAAAATAAATGGACCAAACAAGTTTTTCATACCTCCAATATTGCCATTCCCATGAATCACTGGATTTTATTGTCAGAATCAATTTGGAAAAAAACATTGTACACTAAATTTACCTTTCTATACTAAGTCAAACCGCTCGCATAAAGATTTTTTTTTATTTTTTTTAGCATTGAATAATGCATACCTTTAATACAAATATAAAATAATATCTCTTACAAGAACCTCTTCTTATAAAAAAATGTCATGGATTTCCTTAATTGAAGTAGTCAAATTATAAATTGCGTGTAAAGACATATCTAAATAAATATAGTGTTTGACGTTGTAATGATGAAGTGCTTACAAGATAGAATCATGGCCCAGCGAATGCAGTCCAAGAAGAGGACTACAAATATCATCCGAGAATGAGAGACATTTATAAAACATGAAAGATAAGTGGTCAAGGAACATTTTAATGGTGATATTGATTAGAATATGTTATTGGATCATAATCCATAATGGAGAAATATATATATATCATATGTTCAAGGAAGGAACATACTGAAAATTCTCTCCATAACTAGGATAAAAAGGTCTTGAGTTTTAGGGTATTTCATAACACCTAAGACACATTCTTTCTCATAAAGAAGTAGATATACCATCTCTTGTTCTTTATGAAAAGATTAACTCATGGCTTACTAATTAAATTAATTTTGAAAACAGGTCATCTATAAATAAGAATGGGAATGTTATTTCATATTTGTATTGTTCAAGTACAAATATTTGTTGCATATTTCCAATGTGTAAAGTGAGCATCACTTATAATCGGGTCATGTAGTTCACAATAAACAATAATTACCATGTAATTTTGAAAAAATGGTAAACAATAGATACTGAATTTAAGTCAACATAAGTAGCTATATACCCAACCACATATCTCAAGCCTCTATACAACTACGAAATTTCATTAACAAGAAGACTAGATGATGAGGGATATAAGATACAAATTAAATAATCTTTGATCCAACTATTATACTACATGGTAAAATATAGAAAGAGTTTAACTAGTCATCCACTGGATTCCATCTCAAAAACAAATATGATACACTAGGAATTCACAGATATTCCTTCATGTCAACATATTTCTTGGATGTGGTATGTTTACCAAAAAAAAAATTATAAGGATGTGTTTTAAGTAAAAACCATGCTACAAGCCAATTAATGTCCATTGTTAGGATCTATGTCTGCATAAACGTAAGATCTTATTGAAACCCCTATTTATACAATATTTTTTTGTTAACTAACTCCATATATGATAGAATATTCAACATAAATGATAGGAACTTTAGGGGATTAGTATGTAATGGGAGGTACTAAATATATAAAAAACGTTTGGGGCTATCAAACCCCCCACATTAGTAAGTAAGTGATTTCAAAAGAATTGGAAGTACCCGAGATAGTATACCAAATCTATATCTGAATATATAAGAGTTCCCTCTTACTAAATATAGGAAATATTTATGACCTCATTTGACACTATACATAGGACCTTATGGCATAGGTAACATTAAATATACCAAAAATGAAGGTGCCTCCTTTCCTTCTTATCATGTCATTGAGAAATTATTTAAAGAGCATGATCCTCTCAATGTATTATGTACACATTTCACTGTGCTTAGGAGAACATGTGATGGGCCACCAAAATAGGTAAATCATAGGGCCCATCTACCCACTACTATGGACATAATAATTATATTAAATCTACCTTTGAACTTAATTAGACACTTTCCTCGATTATTGAGTTCTTATGAGAGTCAATGAGTTTTTTCATATTTTATGTCCACCTTAGCATGTGTATTGCACATGATTCAAAAATACGTTACATAGATTTGAAGGAGATCCAATCCTAGAGATATTAATAGGACCTGTTTGCTCTTATAGGAGAGTGTAAACCTGGTTGGCTATGGGAACTTAAATCCCCTTCCTACTACTTTGAGTTGGACTAGAAGAAAGATACCCTTTTCTAGGTATTTTTGGAGGGAAATGAAGTCTTCTCCTCAAGGATGATTCTTCTCACTGATTGTATAAATAATAGTGTCTAGTAGCCAAGTAGCCATGTAAAGAAGAGAGTGATGAATAGTAGGAAGGAATAAATTTTTGCTTTCAAGAATTTTTTTAATTATGTAATGTACAAATAGTTTTTTAGTTAATGGAAGTTATGTTTTATTTGATCTCCTAGTTTAGCTTTCCTCTCACAGAATCTTAGCATCATTGAGTTGGGCCCACACTCTACATTAGGGGAATTTTGAGGTCGAAAATGGGCATCCTAAGGAAAATATTAAAATAATAGTAACAATTAGAAAATAAGACATGAATTTTTGAAAGAAAAGAAATAAAACTATATTTTATTGTACTTTCCATTTATCGCCTTGTAGGATTATTTAAATTTCAAGTGTGTACACTTGTTGGATGTGGAATTAGATTGTTCATCCAATGAGTATGCAATATACATGCTTTCAAGTTGATTTACACTAAGAAAAAATCAAATTACATTAAAAAAACATGTTTAAACATTTTTTTCATGTATTTGAAATCTTTTTCACTATTGATGTACTCAAAAGCATGCAGAGTGGTTACTCGTTGGATGCAAAATCCAATTATGAATTAAACAAGTGTATACTCTTCAAATTTGAGTAACTGTAATGAGATATGATAGAAATATGACTAAAAAAGTTAGTCTTATAATTATACCTCCAAAAATATACTTCCCTAGGGATGACATCATTATCTTGAATCCTATTGGTTCTCAGAAACTTGACTTTTTTACTACATTTTTTTATTTTGAGGTCCATTTTCTACCTCAAAATTCCCCTAATTAGAGCTCCATATCCCTCTCATATTATTTCATGTTAGTTATTATCTCATTTTCTTTTGTAACATTTCTAAATGTTACCTTTTCATTGCATCCATGCATTGTTGATTAGAATATTTTGATGAACAATTCTCTTTTACGGGTTATCTAAGCATTTGGTTGTAATAGTTACATTATTTATTATCATCTCGACTCTACATTTACTTCATCTCTTTTGCTTCCACAAGTGTATTAATAACTATTTTGTAGCTATAGGAATCACGCATATCTTAGTTTTGTTAGGTTAAACTTGCAACATCTTTTCTTGAACATTTGAATAGGTTTATTTTATCATTGTGTAACTTCTCCATGGCTTCCTTGCTTCACAAACTTAGATTTCTATTAGTTACATGCTTGCTGGACTTTCTCCACTAGGAGTCTATAATCAACCTTTCAATCTCACTCGCCTTTGTAATAAATTCATGATTTGAATTCTATGCTATATTATAACACTCTTGTAACCCTAAAAATGGAACTTGGAGGTAAAAATAGCTTGTAGATTCTTTTAATTGATTTTATTTACAAAAATGTGTTTTTATAGAAAATTAAGCTTTTCAATTCACAGTCTTCCATTTCGGCAGTGTGATTTTCCTTTTTTTGTAGATAATATAAAGGTGTTCAAATGTGCTTTCATTTCATTGTAGACAGTATATAAGTGTGCAAGTGTTCTTTATTCCATTACAAATAGCTTAGGTGTGTGTACCATTCTCCTTTTAGCAAGTCATTTCCTACAATTGCATTGTTACTGTAGCATAGATTAGTTAACTTGGTCTTTGTACATCTAGCTTTCAGTTCATTATTTCCACCTACATAAAAATAATAAATAGAAAGAGAGTTTGTTTTGGACATATATTTTTTACCCCTCTTAAGATTGTATAAACAAAAAGTTGATAGTTAGAGTCGATATCGTTCGAAGTTGTAACATTGTTGTTGCAATACTTGGGGCCATCACTTTTTATCATTGTTTCCTGGTAGGCATCTGAGTATGTACTAAATTTTTCTATAGTTGATTTTGTATTCTTTTATTTCATCTCTCACAAAAACAAGAAACACATTCAACATATTCTTTTCAAAAAATACAAAAAGGGACAAAACAAATTATTTTCTTCTATGCATCAAATATTTAGGGAGAAGAAAATAAAATTTACACCAAAAATCCCAGTTGCACTAGTAACGATCCCCTTTCAATAGATTGTGAGCCTCGTTGCTTATCCACAAGGAACTTTGAGGCCCTTTCTGGTGAGTAAGTGAGGATCTTTGAGAAGCTTCCAAAAGGATAAAGACCTTCACACCCCAACAACACTATGGATTAATATAGAAAACCAAAATTGTTTGCATTTACCATTAGAGAAATAGATTTAGTAGCTAGAAAAAGTAATATTAATCCATTTGTAGTCCCACACTTCTATGGTTTGATTATAGAAGAGTCTCACACTTTCATGTGTGAGTTTTTTATGCTATGTGAGGCTTATGACTATACAAATAATGAGAAAAATCTCAAATTGTTCTCTCCCACCCTGAAGGATGTAGCCCTTCGATGGTTCATAAGCCTAGAAGGAAATACCATCACCACATGGGAGAAAATACATTAAGACTTTAACAATAAATATGAGGATTACTTAAAATAAAGAGATACCAGAGACAAAAATATTTAGAATGATCTAAGCAAAAAATGAATCTGTAGAATAATTTGACAACAGATTCTAGCTGACTTATAGAAGGGCACATAATTATATTATGCATTTAAATTCCATTCAAGAGCTGCTAGAAAAAGAGGTAGAGTAAGAAAAAGTTCAGTAAGTCCTTCCTCCTCCTTGATTACTAAAAGTGAAATAGGAGGTATTTTAGAGGACATTAAGACAAAAATATTACATACATTTTCCTTGCAAATGTACACCATATAGATAAAAAGAAAATAGGAGAATGCAGAAAATGCATTAACCATATTTGTCTCTCAATGCACTAAAATGCATCCTAGGAATGTATGACCTTTTAATATCATAGAAGTATGCTCTATATATGAGGAGAACCATGCAACTGATAATTGTCCATGTTTTCTAGGTTTGAATATTGTGTACCAAGGAGTAGAATGGACCATGGAGAAGTTATGGGAAAATTCATGAATATGGGTTATAGTTTTGGTCCAAATATGGTGATGAAAATTTCAAGTTTTACTCTTATATCAAATTGAAGCCCTTAAAATTCATATAAGCATTGCAAATTTTGATTTAGAGTAAAAAGACAATGTTTAGATAATTATGTTCTTATCCTAATGATATCTTTTGCAAAAAATCTTAGTGTCATATAATATTTCAATTTTTCATTAAACGAAATGCTTGTCCTTGCAAATTTTCACCAATCTTAAGAGGTGTGAGTGTATTCAAGTAGCATATATCTGAGCATGATCTACACATAGAGAACTACAATTTCTATATTAAAAAAATTATTTTCAAGAAAAATAATTAGTCTTTGTTAAACGAAGATATTTGTATTTTTTTATTTTTTTGGTTTTGTATATTTTATGTTATTGAATTTTTATTCATACCATTTGAAATTGTCCAAAAAAGTTTTAAACAATGTTTCAAAGAAATTATATAAAAAATATCATATGCATTCAAAAATTTCAAACTCATATGTCATTCGATCGAGGATTCCTTCAGGAATCCGACATGATTATCTCTGCCACTTAAGGACACATTTTGCTTGGAGTCTGCTAGGGTACAAAACGGTGTTGCAAAGGAATATGCAGAAGATGACTTAAAACTCTTTTTTTAGGCCTTCAATAGCTAGATCGAGCGCTTAAAACAATTTATTGAGTGTTTGAAATAAATTTCAAATAGATTGACCAAGCCATAAACATGATTAAACAAAGGCTTGATTAAGCTATCATAATTATCTAAAAAAACTAAAAATAAAAATGAAGCCTCTGAATACTTTCCTTTAAACAAATTATAAAATTTATTCATTCCACAAAAAATAATTTTTATAAATATCAATATATTTCAAACTCTAATTTTTCTTAATTATAAATACCAATCTTATTTTATTTTAGCTAGAAAATAATCATAATAAAATATAGATGAATTTCTATAAAATATTTTAGCTTTTCTTTTTCAATTTTGAAATTCTTAAAAATGATAATTTGTCTATTGTTTCATTATATATATAACATAATTTTATACCTAATCATTTTACAATTTTCTTATGTAGAAAATTTCAATTAAAAAAATCAAATTATAATAAATAGATAAAAAATAACAAACTAAACTAAACTATTTATCACTAACATTTATGATTTTGTCACCATCCATTAAACTTGAAAAATGTTGACAGTATAACACAAAACTAAACACTAATTATAGATATTCCATAACAAATTACTCATTAATCATTAAAAAAATCATATATTATATATTTCAAATCATTACTTTAAACTTCTCTAGATTTTATATTACTCAAATTCAAATTAGACTAATAAATGTTTCAAATTTATGAGTTCGTTATGTATTTATCATTTTAAAAATATATATTCGACCTAAGTGAGGAGTAAAAATTTATATATATACTTTGCACTTGTGCACACTAAGGAGGGAATTGAGTGCAATCAAATTTTATAGGTTGGCAGATATTTATGAGCGTAGGTATGATTTCATCCATTAGAACTATTTTAATTATACCTTGCAACTATTACAAATATGTTAATTATTGTTGAACTCATTTATTTCCCTTAATAAGTGGATACTACTGCATTAGATATATATGTTTGATTTAATAGATATGATTATGACCAAGGGAATCATGGCTGATTTCTTATTAACTCTTATTGAATTTATAAAATATACATATCCAACAACGTCAAACTCATATTTTTGAGTACACTTATGATATAAAAGATTATAATATTTATTATTTAATTATAATAATAATAATTATTATTTAAATATAACATGAAAATTTAAATCATATAAACTAATTTAAGTACCAACTATACATATAAGATATTACAATTCAATTGCCAGTGGGATAGAATCCCTTTCCAAATCTACCAGCAAAATGTTATAAATGTAATGAAAATTTAATCCATGCCATTTTAAATTGCCTATTCAAATGTAATTAGTAATCAAATTTAGCATTTTTTTAACTATCAAATACTTACAAGTTCAAAGTGAGCATATCATTATTGATATTTACATAAACTTTAAAACTTCTAGCTTTAAAGCTCGATCGAGCCTTCGGTAAAGCCTTAAAGCTAGATTGAAATCATAATCTCATGTTACAAAGATTCTCAATCCAGATTTAGTTTAAGGATCAACCGAGTTGCTTTGTTAGCACTTGATTAGCTCGATCAAGTGCTTAAAAATGGCTTGATCTAGTTCTCAAAATTTTCGATTGAGCCATGTTGTTTTCACCTAAATGCACTCTCTATTGCTAAAAAGTGTAATCCCACTCCATTCTTTCAGTGGTGTGCTTTGTCTACCAAATATATTACAAGTTCCAAGTCAATTCCAACAAGGTATGAACCCCCATTATCCTTTCAATAATAATTATAATATTGATCACTTTAACCTATCCCCACTCATGTGGGCTGAGGACCTATGTTTATGACTCTTCCTCAACAATAACAAGTACCAAAAGCATTCCTCCAAAGAAAACCTAGATTCCTACCCAACCAAATCCATATCCTAGTAACAAGTAGGCTCAACTAGTCTATAATGGAGAAGCTTCCTACAAAACTTATGTTGCAGAAATATAGGAAATCAACCTCCAGTTTAGGAAGGTACTTCCATATTTTCATACACATGATCTAATAGGAAATATCAAGGAATAGAAGGATAATTATATTCCTCATTTCACCCAACACAAACACGCATATCTTAGAAGATTGACAATCCAAAAGGCATACACCCTAGAAGAAGCTAAACGTATGGGAGAACTAAAGAATCTATGTGTCAAAATCCCTCTCCTCAAGCCATCAAGGATATTCCTATATATAACAAGGTCATCAAAAAGGAATCTATCAAAAGTCCTAGAAGGAAGAAAAGGGATGTCCCTACTATTAATGCCATAAGGAAACTAACCAAACTAATCACTAGGAGAGTAATCATCCCAAAACAACTACATATTGAAATCCTAGTAGTAGATATGGACATCAATGACATTATTGTTCCAAACACTTTCATTAAATTGGGAGTTGTAAACAATGTCATGACCAAGGAAACCATGTTCAAACTTAAAATCCAAGGATATATAAGAAAGAAAACTATTATGTTGCAACTTGTGGATAGATCTCCAATAGCACTAGAAGGTATCTTAGATGATGAAATCGCCTCTATTGCATCCTAAGTGCATGCCACAAAATTCCTTATCCTCTAGCCCAAGACCATGATTAATGGTTACCATAGTTAGCTAGTACTAATGCACACATCAACTGTAGGGATGGCAACATGACCATCACCAATAGGAAATCTATAAAATAGCTTGTATTCTATCTAGAAGTTCAACCTCCTGTTCTAAATGAGTTTCCTACATGGGAAGAGGAATAAGGTCAAGAGGATCGCTCCCTCCCATCATCCTACCCTTTGTGTACATTAGAAACCACCCTTGGTAGTAGATGGGTTGATGAAGATGATTAATTAACAATATTTTGCAGATGAAATGTCTTAGTGTTGTTAATATTGATGGGATAAAAGAATAATCATCCATAAGGAAGCCTATTTCTTACCAACAAAATCCCTGGGCATATTGTTTTACTATTGTTTTTAAGAAAAAAATATAAAAAAATAGAAATCAACCCATCTAAAACATTGAAAATTAGCCCTTATTTGTGTTTCATCAAGATGACCAACTCCTTATTTCCTTAAAAAAACATATTGGTGCATTTGCATGGGACTAAAAGGTGATGAAATTAGGACAAAATTATGGGTGCACTCACCCTATATACATTCAAAATGATCTAAAACATATTCTCCAACCTCAAAGGTGAATGAAACCTACATTAAAAGATATTATGAATGAATAATTGTATGAATGAAGAATTGTAGAAATTATTAGATGCAACATTGACCTATCCAATCTCAAAGAATGAATTATTGTCTCTCGTAGTTATTTCCCCCAAAACAAATGGTGACTGGAGAATTTGTTTTGAGGAAAGAGAGCTTAAGAAGGCCAAAAGGAAGGACAATTTTCCGTTTCCCCTCATTGACCAAGTCCTTCATGTGCTTCTAGTGAAAATGGTCTTCTCCTTTTTGGATGGATTCAATGCATACAACCAAAACTACATTAGTCCTAAAGATCAAGATAAGGAAGACTTCACATGTTTTTGGGGGTCTTTTTCTTACGAAGTCCTCTCCGTTGACTTGCGTAATGCCCCTGTGACCTTCCAAATGGCTATGCCTAGTATATTCTCTAATCTTGTGCATGATAAAGTGAAAATATAGATGGATGAATTCACACCATGTGGGGATGATTTCAAAGAGGTTCTCTCAAACTTGAGCAAGGTCTCACAAAGGTGTGAAGAGATGAACCTGTCCTTGAGCCAAGAAAAGCGTGTATTCCTATGAATGAGGGAATTGTTATAAGGAATTTACTTTCCTAAAAGATAATCCAAGTAGACCCTAAAAAAATAGGCATCATAAAAAATGTTCCTATTCCTTAAAATTAAAAATATGTTAGAAGCTTGTTTCACCTTGCAAAATATTTTTGAAGATTCATAAAATATTTCTGTGAAATTTCTTCTCCTTTATTTTCATTACAAACCAAAGATGCCAAGTTTTGTTCGACATATCTATCTCAAGAAGTATTCGAGTGTATAAAAGAAAAACTAATGGCAACACCTATCCCTAGTGATCCAAACTCGACCTCTCCTTTCCACGTTCATACAAATGCATTAGATATGGAAATTGGGGAAGCTCTAGGAAAATTTGAAGGTAAACTCCCATATGGAATTTATTTCATTAAAAAAAACTATCCAATGTTGAATTAAACTATAAATTAATTGAAAAAGAGTTCCTTTCCATTTTACATTGTTTAAATATATTTAGACTTTACATCACCGATTACTAATTCTTTTTGCACACTGACAATGAAACAATAAAGTACTTAACCAATGAGCCAAATATGAATGCTCACATAATTAGGTTTTCATTAATTTTGCAACAATTTGACTTTATCATTGTTTGCAAACCTAAAAAAAGAGAATGTTGTTGCAATTTTATGTCAAGACTAACGTTGCTTGGAGATGAGGAGGTTATTGAGTACCAATTCCCATATGAGAATAATCTTTCCATATCACTTCTATATTCATGGTTTAATGACATTTCCAACTACCTAAATACTATTCAATCCGATCCTCACCTATCTTCAAAGAAAAAAAGTAATATTATCAGAAAAAGTGCCTCCTATACTTGGATTAGGAAAACCTTTTCAAGTTGGCCCGTGATAATATTCTGAGAAGATGTGTAAGGGAGGATGAATTCTATAATGTCCTCTCGACTTTCCATTATGGAAACTTTAGGGTAATTTTTCTACATATCGGGCATCGTATAAAATCCTAAATATAGGATACATTTGGCCAATTGTTCACAAGGATGCCTAGAGATACACTATACAATGTGATGAGTCCCAAAGGATGAGAAAATCCTAGTAGAAAAGATGAAATTTCCATTAAATGTCAAGTGTCTTTTGAGTCATTTTAGAAGTAGGGTATCAAAGTCATTAGTCATATTGATCCCACATCATGGAAGAAAAAGTATATCATTGTATGCACTAAATACCTCACAAAGTGGGTTGAAGTGAAGGTAGTAAAGTTTGAAATAGAATTGAATGTGGCTGAATTCTTAAGGGAAAATGTATTATACAAGTTCATTTATTCAATATAATTGGTCATAAACCAAGGTTCCCAGTTCAGCTCCAATATTATTGAAGGGATAGTGAAGCAATACCTCATTCTCTACTAGATGTGCACTCCATACTACCCCTAAGAAAAAGGGAAAGTAGAAGCTACTAAAAGGGAATTACAAAGAAATCTTACCAAAGTGATGAGTGGCATAAAAAATCACTTGGAAAAAAGGCTTGTTGAGACCACTTGGGCCTATAACACTACCTAGAAAACCACCACGAGTTTCACCCCCTATCAGTTAGTATACGTGAAGAAGGCTTTATTGTCAATTGAATTTTAGTACAACATACTTAGGAAGGATGTCAAGCTTGATATTGATTTAACCAAAACAAATTATGGTAGGATACAAAAATGGAATTCACTACATGAGTATAGATTGTAGACCTTGTTAGACACTCAGGTAGTCTAGTTACGGAAAAACATTTTACATAAAAAACACATTAAAACTAGAGCCTTCAAAGAGGGCGATTGGAACCTCTCATATAACTCTAGGTTCAACAATTTCAAAATAAAACAAATGATCAAGTAGCTAATACTTACCTAGTTGAGAAGTGCTACAATAATGGCTCTATCAAAATCAAGACTATAGATGAGGAAAAAATTCCACTTCTAGTGAATGGATATTAGTTGAAAAAATATAAAAGGTCCCTATCTAGGGCTAAGATGACAAATTCAATAAGTAAAGAATTGAATCTGATTCAGAACTTCAAAGTTCTCAATCCATTAAGTACCTTACCATCTAGATAAAAAGAAAAAGGAGAAAAAAAAAAGGAAAAAAAAAAAACCTTAAGTGAAAATATCCTTTGAGGCACCTCAGTTAGACTCATCAACTGAAAACCCTTATGAGGAAGTTAGTGAGCTTAAAGGAAAAAGATAGATTAAAAAATAAGAGACCTTGGTGAATACCCTTTCCAAGGCAACTGTAGTATGCTCATTAGTTGAGAAGCTCCATGAGATAACCACTAATCCCAAAAAAGAGAAAAAAAAATAAGAAAGAGAAAAACAAAGAGAAAAATAAAAGAAAAAAATGGAAAAAAATGGAAAGATAAAGAGAAAAAAAAAGTCTCACATTGATTTGTGTGCAGGTACCATAAGATAAAAAATTAGGTCCAACGACTCAACCTACATCATGTTCCAATTCATCATCCCTAAACTCCAATAGGCCATATCTAGAATCGCTACACCATCTCCTATTTATGTTCATCATCCACAACACCAACCATCACATACCATCTCCTTCCTATATTTTTTATAGTTTCCCTAAACTAGTATAGGAAAGTCCTTTACTGATATAGGAAATCCTAGTTCTAAGACAAAGCTATAGATCAAGGAAAATTTTAACATCTATTCTAAGGAAACACACCACAGGGATCCTAGAAACTAGTTTTTTCATCATGATGCATCATAACACACATTTTCCCTTACTATTCTCAATATTTCACCTTATGGTAGCCCACTTACTCTATTTTTTCCATCACAGCCAAAAAAAACCCTCCCAATAACCATTAGCTCATTTTCCGTTAATTATCAAGTCATCCAACAACTTCAAAAGAAATATTTCAATGGGCATGATGGAATTTTGTGCTAGCTATAGGAGGCTACATAGTCCTATAGTAGACTATAAAATTCCTACAAGCCCTGGGTTATAGATGACCATAATATTTATTGAAGAATACCACACCCTCTGGTAGATTGCAAGCTCCATAAAGTCACTCCAACATTGATGAAAGGGTTGTTAGAAACTACATGATCCCATGTAGGCTGCTACACAATTCATATTTCATTACACAATGAATTGAAAGCAAGCGAAAATTGAAATATACCACGGTCTAGCACCATGAAAGGTAAACATAAGGTATGAAACCTCTAGAACTCACTCTTTCAATTCATTGAAGCATGGGGAAAAATTTCTTTTGTCCAAAATTAATAGTTTAAGTAACCTATCCTAAGTAGTAGTAGTCCTTGCAAAATTAGTAGTTAACTCTCCTTTATCTAAACATTTTCTCCCATGTGTGAGAAATGTTTATAATACAAACCACCTATTCTTTAAAACAATGGGACATAAAATCGACCATCATGAGGATTTATGGGGGTAGGTGGGCTAGATCAGTGTTGTGCGTTGAGCCCTATATCTCCACCAGTCTAGCACATCTCCACTTATGTTGCGATTTAATTACTTGAAATCACCATCTATCCTCCATTTAGTTTTTTTCTTTCAAAAGCTGATAAAAATACCATAGTGAAAGTGTGTAGCACTACATAAATCAAAGCTACATGTTGCAGTCCTATAGGACATAGGTCATAGAGCTACACCAAACATGTCGTAGAATGTTATAGGAGAAAGAGGGTTTAATATAGGAATACAGTCTGTGCCAAACTTACTCATAAATTCCCTTGCATGTTTTAGAGGTTGGTGCTCCAAAGAAAAACATTTGAATTCTTGCAACCACCTTGTTTTGAATTTGGCATAGGACTATTGCATACTTGTTAAAAATTACTTGTCCAATTTTCTAGAATTCCTATGCGAGAGTTGTGAAATACGGGAAAGATCAAGATTCATAAGTGTATTATCCTTCATATATTTGTACATTGTTTTAGAGTAAAGAAATAGTTAAGGTTGTGTTTCTTTTATAATTCTAGAAAAAATAGAGTACCTTAATGCCAAAGGAAACTTTGTATCTTGTAGTAGTACAAAGACATTTCGTTTTTCTTCATGTAGAGGGAAATTGTTAATTTTATCCATGTTTTGTAGAAAACCTCTAGAACCAAACTCAAAAACTTGGTGAAGGGATAATATTACATAAAATGGGGGAATTTTTAAGAGTAGAGAACCTATTGACACAAATAGGATCCACGAGAATCCTAAGGTTGTCACCATCTTGGAAAACTATCAATGGTTTGATGATGAGATAGTTATTAAACTTGCAATGAATTTTCAAAGGGTTGACGGTAAAAAAATATTCACTATAGTCAAGTGACTCGTAATCTATGTCAATGAAGATATGATTAGTACAATTATTTCCCTCAGTAGGGAGATGCATTTGAACAAGGAATAAATTCAACAATCCATTAATGCTAAGAGAAAATTATTCTTACCAAATGAGAAACCCTATGAAGATAAAAATGGCATTAAAAGGGAGAGTTTACCTAGCCTTTAAGATTTGACAAATTATCACATTCTGAAATATATTTCTTGCAAAGGTAAACATAATTTATGCTGATCAATTCAAAATTCTATATCAGGTAAGGTTTCAAGCTCACCTTCTTGTCCATGAGCTACTGAAAACTTACTTTCCTCCTTTTTCAATACCTTAAGGAAATAAGCACTCAATTCAATGAAGGAGGGAACAAGTACATGGCCCATTGTGGCCTAATTAATTTAAGTGTAACTGATGCATTAGATGACCTTTGACATCCCGTCCCTTGGATAAATATTTTTTACATGGACACAAAATAATTCTTAGATGCCAAGGAAGATCTTACTAAATCATAGAGGAGTTAAACTAGGAAAAAGAAGGGAAAGAGGTGGTAATCCCTACAAAGAAAAAAAGGGAAGAAACCATGGAAGAATTGTAAAAGGATATTGCAAAAATACTTGCAGGCATAAACCCTCTTACCAAGCCAAGATGAAGAAGGGATGTCTAGAAAATTATGTATACAAGAAAGAAGAGTACTAGGAAAAGATTCGGTAATAGACCAAAACCTTATTCTACTACCCATTACCATTGAGGAAAAAACCAGTCAAGAAGTCCAGAGGTTGAAAGAGGGAGAAGTCCAAGGTTTACTAGAATGAGAGGAACAACAAGGCAAAATGATAATAGTCCCTGAGCTCAGAGAGTAGCCTGTACAGCTACAAGGATAGACTTCCCATCTATAAGAGAATATTTTCTTACTATAGGAGTATCATGTAGAGATATAAAATAGTAAAACAGTAGCAGTCTCCAAGACTCCATTACAAAGGATTATTACCCAAAGACTTAGTGTCTAGTGGATTAGCCTTAGGTTCAATTCGCCCTTGTTGTTGGGACTCGAATAACATCAACATCGAGAGGAGGAATCCAATAGCCAAAATCCTATAAAATAAAATGCAGGATTCCACTCAGTATATACAAACACCACTAGATCAGCTTGGTATGTGAAGCAGGTTATTAAACATATGAATTGAGTAGAGAAAAGGAAAAAAAGTGTAATTTTCACAAGGGTGTGCAATATTTACTTAAGGGAATATGACAAGACTCTAAAATAAGTAAATCATATTTCCCATCCATCCACTCCTCGACACATAAGAACTATATTAAACCCACCTTTTACACTTAGACACACTTTGCTAAATTAATGAGTTAATAGAAGAGTCAATTATATTTTTCATATTTTATGTGTGTTAACAAGTGTATTGTGCTAGATTTGAAGAGATATTGCATAGAATTCTAGAAGATCCGACACTGAAGATATTCATGGGACTTATTCCCTATTGTAGGAGAGTGCAAGCTCAAATGGCTAACGGAATTTAATGCCCCTTCCTACTGCTATGAGGTGGAATAGGAGAGATATCACGTTTTCTAGGAATTTTTTGAGGGAAATGAAGTCCTCTCCCAACTAATTATATAAATAAGAGGCTCGAGTAGCCAAGTAGACATGTAAATAATAGTGTAAAGAATAGGAGGAAAGATTAGTGTTGGGCCTCAAAATCATCCCTATTTTCACTCCATTATTCACTTATATCTTCACATTTTACCTTCATGTCACCTCCATTCCACCTCCATATCATTATGTTTACCTCATAACTATGCTTTTCCAAAGTTTATCAATTCTTAACATTTTTAAGTGAATTTATGGGTAAAACTTAGAAAATAATATGCTTAGACTTATACCTAACAAATAGAATGAGTTTGTTGACATGTGTAGGTACAAAGGAAGCTTCCAAGGCATCCTTATGTGGCACTCTATGCTCAAATTCGAATTTGAAAAGATCATGAACCTCATGGAGAAGATCATGGACCTCATGGAGGAGATCATGGAGGATAGGGTTAGGTGTCACCATTGGTTGAGAAATATGTGGGTCAAAGGAGAGAATAGTGGGTTTACATTTATGAGGTTGTTATCATAGTTCTTGTATAAATAGGAGTACCTCCCCCATTCCAAAGGGAGGACTCTTAGAGCATTGTATCCAATTGATGATGGAATAAAGCTTCATTTGACATATATTTTCATTATGTAGTTTTAGAAATAGTTTTCCATTATGTAGTTTTAGATAGAAGTTATCTTAATGTAGTATATGGAATGGCTTGTCACTTTGTGCCTAGGAGAATTGAGCTCACTCTAGAAGGAGCAAAGAAACTTGTTATTTCATATTAGATCTTATTTTATTTAATTGCTTAGGTGTTTGATGTTCGCTTTTATGTTTCAAGTATCATATGAGGAGATACCAAGAATCTAAGTTAGGCTCTCTCTCCAATGATTTATATGGTAATTGAAATTCATTATTTTGTTTTTATGTTTCAAAGTTATTTCATTTAGTTTATGCTTATGGATGAATTTTAGTCTAGTCTGGATTAGTACAAGAGAAGACAATCAAGAGACTAAGTTAGTCTTTCTCTCTTTGAATCTAAACAACAATTAAAGTTCATCCTCTTGTTTGCATTTCAAGTTTCTAAGTTGTATGATTTCTCTATGATACTGTAGGGAAGGACAACCAGGATCTCCTTAGTTAGGAACCTCTTCCCTTGCATATTGTATTGAATCGTAGGTAATCTAATTAGACATAGGATTAGTCGCCTACTCCTGCACATATAGTGTTGGCATCATCAAAAGCTTACGAGTTTCCCTGGTCGATATTTAATGCAGCAATTTAAGCCCAATAAATTGCCCAACATTTTGGCGCCGTCGCCGGGGATGGTGCTAAGGGATTAGGCATTAGAAATTTAATTTAGTACTAGTCTTTTTCTTTAGACAAAATAATTTGTGAGACCTGGTGACAGCAGGATCTTCACAAAGGAGTTTAAGTTTGAGTTTTTTTTTATGTTTTAGTGTTTAGCTAGTTTTAATTTTCGTCTTTTCAAACAAACCCCCCCTGCATGAATAAAAACGAATCAAGCGATGAGTATGCTCTCTTCTTGCGCTTCGTGCGATCAGGAAGATCAGAAAATCCATTGATTTGGTTCAAATAAAAAAACTCTTGCTGGAGAACTAATAGAGAATTTTGTGAACGAAAAAAACCACCTTTAAATTTTTAGATGAAATTTAGTTTTTTTAATTTTAGATTTAAAAAAAAAAATAAAACATTTAGTTTTTTAATT
>APFE030176186.1:251035-261403 GCA_000404065.3 Pinus taeda
CATGCACGTTCATTGTCTACTAACACAACCACATAAGTAAACATGGTTGGCACCATGTTTACTTATGTGGTTGTGTTAGAAATATTTTATTATACTTAGCTACTTTAATTTACATCATTAAACATACAACAATCACAAGTTGATTGAATTTACTAATGAAATAAATTTACTAACCCATAGCACATGAATTGATGCATAGATATACTATGCATGAATTGATGAATTGATGCATAGATTTATTATTAATGCAATCAAATCTCTCTCATTAATTGAGGTTGCTTGAAAAAATATGATACATACATGTAAACTAATAACTTGTGAAACTGATTCCATACCTTCCATCTTCAATTTTCATTCTAATCGTTAATCTATTTCAACATGAATAGGTAAAGGAAAACAAGAACTACAATTAATTGTAGTTACTGCTTGGAAAATAGTTAGGAATTGAGATGTTTCACTCAACCATGAAAAGTCTCTAAGAGTTCCGTGAGATAATATCTTCTCGAATTTAGGAATCAACCCCCTTTTTTATTCCTATGCCGTTTATTTTATATATTTCTTCTCATAATATTTTAGAAGCCTCCTTTAAGGTCTCCCATACTTTTTCCTAGGCCTCTTTTTCATTTTTTTTTTTAAACATGTCTGAGTCCCATAGTGCTTTATTCCACACCACTTCACTACTCTCTCTAACTAAGTGATTAACATAATATTTCTCTCTCATTAGGTTAATTTACCTTCTTTAATTATTTTCTCCAAGGATTTTAAGGAGACTTATAGGGAAGGTGTAGAATATGAAATGGCCCTCTCTAAGCCAGCTAATAAGCCAACATAACTATGTAGAAAAAAACATAACAAAAAATGAAACAAATAAAACACACTTAGTGTGTCACACAAGCCTGCTATATATATCATATATTATTAAACCATTAACTATATTCTTATATAGTAAAATTATTAGTAATATGATTATGAATTAACTCTAAAACAAATCTACTTACACTACCAATCTTTTAGCACTCTTCTAATTTTGAGCACTCACCTCCCTAATAATTTGCTGTAGAGAGAACACAAAATCTGCTCACTAAATTGTGAGCAATTTACATAACAAATTAAGAATTATTACCCACACTCCCCCTTAATTATCAATAAGGATTTATTATCTTATCTCGTAGTGCGAAAACCCGACCTTTTGCAACTACTTTGTTGAATATATCTAGTAGATAATGCTGTGTATTTATATGCTTCAATTCAATATCCTTCTTCTCCACCAAAGCCCGAATGAAGTGATATTTCATGTCAAAATGTTTTGTCCTGCTGTGATGAACCTGATTCCTTGCTAGCTTGATGGTACTTACATTATCACAATAGATCACTATACGCTGAATTTGTTTTTCTCCAATTTCTTCCAAAAAAATTTTGAGCTAAAGGGCTTGTGTACCTACTAAGGTAACTGCAACATACTCTGCTTTTTTGGATGAGAGGGAAACAATGCTTTATTTTTTTGAGCTCCATGTAATCAAACTATAACCAAGAGAGAAACAATTTCCTGACGTGGACTTGCGGTCATCAACACTACCTCCCCAATTTGAATCACTAAATCCAACAAGATTGAACTTTTCAGAAGAGTAGTAATGAATACCAAAATTTAGAGTGCCTTTCACATACCTTAAAATCCTATTGGTTGCCTTCATATGTATTTCAGATGGATTTGTCATATACCTTGAAACAAGTGAAACTTAATATGTAATATGAGGACTTGTGTGGGTTAGAAATATTAAGCTCCACACAATACTTCTGTAAGTTTTTTCATCAACTAAATCAACATCATCATCTCTAAATAACACCTCTCCATGAGCGTTTGGAGTAGGAGATGGATTAAAATTGAGCATATCAAATTTATTTATCATATACTATGCATATTTTGTGTGACAAATGAAAATCTCATCCTTACATTGATAAACCTCCATTTCTAGAAAATATTTGATGGTGCCTAATTATTTCATCGCAAAATCAGTCATCATAGCAACTTTGAATTTATCATTCATCTTAGAACTACTACCCGTATACAATAGAGCATCAACTCAGTCATCATAGCAACTTTGAATTTATCATTCATCTTAGAACTACTACCCATATACAATAGAGCATCAACATACACACTTATGATTATAATATTAATACCTTCTTCTTTGTAGTAAAGAGTAGGATCACTCTTACTTCTATGGAAGCCATTTTCATGAAAGTATCCATCAATCCTAGCATACCACGCTCTTAGTGCTTGCTTGAGACCGTACAAAGCCTTCTTTGACTTGTAGATATTATTCTCCTTTCCTTCCACTTCAAAACCTTTTAGCTACTCCAGATATACTTCCTCTTCTAAGTACCTATTCAAGAGGGCACTTTTCACGTCTAGATGATGTCTGCTCCACTTTCTCTAAGCTCCTAATGAAATCAACATTATAATGGTCTCCTGTCTTGCTACTAGTGCAAATGTCTCTTCATAATAATTTCCATACTTTTGTGTGAATCCTTTAGCAACTAATATTGCTATGTGTCTTTCAAGGCTACCATCACTCTTAAATTTAGTCTTATAGACCCATTTGGTGCCAATATTTTTCTTGTCGTGTCGAAGCTTTGTCAACTTCTAAGTGTCATTCCTTTGAATGGAATCCATCTCTTCTTGCATGGCTTACATCCAAACCTCATTAGTACATGCATCTTCAAAACATGATGGTTCAAAATCAACCATGGCTAATAAAGCGAAATTGACTATCTCACCTATTGGGCTTCCTTCATGTGCTTGATTTGCACTCCTCTCATAAATATCACTCAATATTCTTACCTTCCTTGTATAACTTGGAGAATAATTTGGACTTGAACTTGATGTTGAAGAAATTGATGAAGGGATGCTTGGAGGAGTTAACCCACTAGTTACAGAAACACTAGTTCGATGCTCATGATCATTATCAACAATTATATCATCATTCAAAACATATTTTTTTTTCTCAACATGGCCATTTTTATGACCATAAACTCCCCCTTCATAAAAAATTACATCTCTTGAGACAGTAAGCTTGTTATTTAGAGGATTATACAATTTATAAGCCTTGCTTGCTCACTATACCCAATAAAAATACATAACTCACTCTTTGCATCTAAATTTTTTCTATTCTGACTAGGTACATGCGCATAACCCAGAAAACCAAAAAAAATCAAATGATTTACATTAGGCCTTTTCCCATGCAAATATTCATAAGGAGTCATCTTTTCTATTGCACTGGTGGGGCTACGGTTGAGGATGTACACTGCTGTAGCAACTGTATCCCCGTAATAAGAATTGATCAACCCCTTAGTTTGTAACATGCATCTTGCCATTTTAGCCACAATACGGTTCCTTCTTTCAGCTACACCATTCTGTTTGGTTTTGTATGTCATAGTATGCTGCCTCCTCGTGCCATTCATATCATAATAACTTTGGAAATATTTTGAGAAGAATTCTGCTCCACGGTGAGTTTGCAAACATTTGATCTTGTACCCTTTCTCATTTTATATGCGGGCTTTGAACTTCTCAAATGTATGCAGGGCCTTACTTTTGGCCTTCAAAAAATATACCCAATAATTTCGTGAGTAATCATCAATAAAGGTGATGAAATATGATGACCTACCCAAACTTTTAGTCTGCATACGACAACATATGTCTGAATGAACAAGCTGAAGCGGGTGATGAGCCCTCCATGCAGCGCCCTTTGGAAACCTTTCTCTTGCATTATTTCCTTTATCACATCCTTCACAAACCTCCTTATTCTTTTCTACCTTGGGAAAACCAGAAACTAATGCATGTGAGGTTAGAAACTTCAAAATGTGAAAATTTAAATTCCCATATGTGAGATGCCATAACCAACTTGAATCCTCATAAGCCATATTTGCAAGACTGTTGTTATTTTCATCAAACCTCAAGGGAAACATCCTATTTCTTGTCATAGGCACAACAGTGATCACCCTATTTCCCTTATTCTTATCATAGATAGTACATGTCTTATTTTCAAGGACTACTTTATAATTTTTCTCACATAGCTATCCAACGCTCAACGGATTATGCTTCAATTGTGGAGTATAATAAATGTCATGAATACTCTTTATACCTTCTTTTGTTTGGACCTCCATAGCTCCTTTGACAACAACCTCCAATGATTTATCATCACCAAGGTGGATCTTCAATTTGAAACTTTCATCCTCTACTGAAATCAACTTCTCATTCCCTGTCATGTCATTAGAGCGTCCATAATCTAGGTACCAAAAATCTTTACTAGTATTTTCACCTTTGGCATAAGATAAAAATAAATCATCTAGAGGATACTCACCACTTTATTCGACATAGTTAGAATTTTTACCTTCTTTCAATATGTATTCTCTTTCAAAGTGGCCATACTTGTTACAATTTTAACATTGAACATTTATCTTATCAAATCTACCTCTACCTCTTCATATGAAACTACCTCTTCCACTTGATCCACCTCTTCCTATACCTCTTGAATAATTTTGGCTTTGCCATTTACCTTGACCTTGATTGCTTTTGGTACTGCTACTGCTTGCATTTTCACTCTTTGTAAATTGTAATTTAGAGGAAAAAGCTTTCTCTGCACCTTCAAAAGTGTCCTTTAATCTTTCTTCATGAGACATCAAAGATCCAACTAATTGATCAAACTGTACTTTTGTCAAATCCTTACTTTCTTCAATGATTGTGGAAACATGATTCCATCTATGTGTTAAATATCTCAATACTTTTTTAATTAAAACTTCATTACTTATAGTTTCTCCAAGTGTAGCCACTTTATTGACCACATATTTGACTCTCACATAATAGTCACTCACACTTTCAGATTCTTGCATCTTCATCTTCATGAGCTCTCGCTTCAATTTTTGAATCTTGACCACCTTAACTTGATCACTACCTTGGTAAGCTTGTTGTAGAGTCTCCCAGGCATCTCTGGCATTTTTTTCTCCTAATATTCTTGGAAATAAGCCCTTATCAAGATCTATCTGAATGTGAAACAAGGCTTGAACATTCTTCTTCCTTGCTTCGTTTCTGGCCGTTCTTTCATTGGATGTAAGGGCATTCAAATCAACTAGATCCTCGTAACCTGATTCAACAATTTCCCACAAATCT
Source organism: Pinus taeda (assembly GCA_000404065.3). Classification (NCBI taxonomy): domain Eukaryota; kingdom Viridiplantae; phylum Streptophyta; class Pinopsida; order Pinales; family Pinaceae; genus Pinus; species Pinus taeda. Next base: position 256,203 of record APFE030176186.1, read on the forward strand.
TTTCCAATAAAAAAGGTTAGCATCGTAATGCATGAATAATTATAATAATTCCCATAAAATTTTGGAGCTAGCATCTCGTTAGAATTTGACATGATTAACTTTGGTGAAATTCCAACAATAAAAATTTAACCCAAAACAATTTTACCTTCCCTGATACCACTTGTAGAATATGAAACGACCCTCTTTAAGCCAGTTGATAAGCTAACATAACTATGAAGAAAAATACATAAAAAAAAATGAAACAAATAGAACACAGTTACTATGTCACACAAACCTATTGTAAATCTAATATATTATTAAACCATTAACTACATTCTTATATAGTAAAATTATTACCAATATGATTATCAATTAACTCTGAAATAAATCTACTGACACTACCAATCTTCTAGCACTCTTCTAATTTTCAGCACTTACCTCCCTAATAATTTGCTCCACAGAGAACACAAAATTTGCTGACCAAATTATCAACAATTTACATAACAGGTTAAGCATTATTCCCAAGAGAAGGTCCATAATGTGGACTGAACCACAATTACTTTTCCCAAACCTGCCAAGAAGTCTTCTAACCTTTAGTGCTCTTTCTCGAGTTGTTTCCAAGAAATTTATTTATTAACTAAAATAATAATAAATTACATTATCACATAAGTCTCATCATTATCTTCATAACCGTTTAATCCAATAATAATTTAATGTCTAAAATTTGTAAATGTTTATAAAGCATATGCATAGGGGTCTTACATCCCCCTCTCCCATGAAGTTAACACCTTTTTCCTTAAGATGGAAAGGAAATGCCTCTTGCATTTCTTCTTTGATTTCTACAATAGCCTCTTTAGTATTCAAAATGCTTCCACTTCACTTTCTTCTGAGTGGTGATTAAATTGTAGAGTAAAACATACTCTCATCTTCATTCCATGCTCATTTTCTAGCATGTTTCCATACATGCTAAACATATGTTTTCCTTTTTCACTCATGCATCCTTTATTTAACCTGCATCCAACAAAGTTAGAAACATCACTATAACATCAGAATAATAGAACATGTCCTTTCTTCCATTTATTGACGACTATTCATATTGACATGGTCGTCATTCCATGTGAAATTAAAAATGTGGAATTTCCACTTTTCTCTTCATATCACCTACATAGAGGAAAAAATAATTAAGGAACTACTCGCAACATTCAATTTTATGTTATTATTTTGATACCATTGTATCAAATAAACATTTGTCATACATAAATGTGGATTTTCATGTAACATAACTACCATCTCTTCCACATTTATCAATGTTATATTATTATCAATTTCATTCCAAAGTGGAATTGTTTAATTCCAATGTGACAGTTCTTCTACTAGTTTCCATACCCTTCTATATGCCTACACAAGTATGAGGAAAAAATATAAAAAAATTCAAAATACCAACATAGATAATTAATGGGTATCTTCATATACCCAAGTTTCATGGTCAATCAAAATATAATTTCCCATATCTACAACACCATTTTCCCTTTTTACCCTTATCCACTACCTTCATTTAACTAACTCCCTTGTGTTCCCATTTTGGCCTGCGTGGGCATCATACTCCTATGAACAACCATCGAGTCCTTTTGAATTTGATTTCTATGAGCATTGGATATTGTAACGCATAACAGGTTAGTACATATTGACACATACGTGCATATATATTAAATCAATACATCAACTAGAAAGAATTAAGTTTTAGGTATTTTCCTTCATAGTTATGGCAACATCATTCAACAATTTTTTTTTCACCACTCGACAAGGATACTCCAAGAAATTCTGTTAGCATTATTAGTTTGTAGGGTGATATCATTCCAATCAACTACTTTTATGGTATTTCTTGGTTCACTAAAGATCTTAATTTGTGAAGCTTCTAACGAAACAACTATACTAATCTCTAAATCCATATAAATTGGAGACCATTCCATTCTTAAGATTATTTCCAATCAAGGAAGTATTTTCCGTTTTTAGGGATGATTATTATTCTCTTCAGGAATTACATGTTTCCTCTCTTGATTTTAGCTTTCGTGAATTTTATACTTATCCATTTCTACAAATATCTAATAGTTTTTGCATCTTTTCTACACTATTTCTGAGTGCTTTTGTGTTTTTTTAGTTTCTTGGGGGGTTAACATGCCATTATTAATATTATTTTCGTCTTCATATTCTCCAATTATTATAGCTACTATGTTACCTTTGTGGTTTATTTTTACTTCAACCATAATTTGCGGTCATATTCTATTATGTCCTATATATTTATGTCACCTCTTTAATGGGTCTTTCATATATGTGACTTCCCACATTTTCCTAAGGTATCCTTTTTTCAACCAATTCTCTTGGTTACAATTTCTTTACCTTATAGTTTGTATGTATCCCAAAAACATTCCTTCATTCAAGTTTCAAATCAAGAATTGTTTTTCCTTTTCCAAGGCCATTGTAATTTTCTCTTAAGTATTTCTCACACACACACACACATATTTCCATGCTTTCCTAACTGGGAAGTTTTCATTAGTCACAACACATGTTCCAATTATTGAGGGTATTCACATATCTGAAATTTGTAATTTCTTTTAGTCCATAAGGGAGCTAGTTCCCAATTTTCTCAACTGAGGAGATCACAAAATTATTTATCTATTTCCTTGGTAATACATTACCAGTTGCTCAAGAAATCCTATGAGTCCTACGGAACAAGCATGTTCAAGAAATCCATGGTAGTTAGATTCTCATCCATAACAGTATAACATTTAGAATACTTGTGCTTTAGTTATGCTATTAGCATCTATTTTTTTAATAGAAATGTTCTATTTGTTCCAATATTAATATTAAATATGTTGAGTAAAACTCCCCATTCAATACCTGTTGTATTGTGCTAAATCGTATTTTTAGAATATGAGCTCATAATCCCTTTTTTAATATAGTTTTGTGGATATTTGTATCACGTATCCCATCTTGTATTTGTATTTTATTTTTAGATGTATTGGGTGTTGTTCATTCTTAGGGTTAAAAACCCTTCTTCAATAATCTATTGATTTCTTGATTTTTCAATTTAAGTTCATGCATTCTTATATTATTTTCACATACACACAATATTATATATATATATATATATATATATATATTATATATATATATTCACAGCATCCCAATTTTGGCTAGAATATTTCTTCTAGACTCCTTTCCAAGTTGAGCAATTTGTTTATGGTTCTTGTATCACTTTGCTCTGACTTATCAGCCTATAATATTTACTCAAGACTTTTATAATGAGATGTTATAGCAAGTTTCCTTTCCATCTTATCTTTTCCTCAAATAAAATAGTAGTACACATCGTGATTACATGCAATTATGCATATTACATTCGTACAAGTCTAAATGCATACTTAGTGTTTTATCTTATTTTCGACATTCCTTAGCTAGTATGTGCTTAATTCTATCCTTAAAAAATTACACATTTTAGAAAATACTAATGTTACTATTAGGGAACCACATTTCTCTTGGATATGCTTGACTTAATTACTGAAGGTAGCATGTAAAAACTAATTTTTCAATGTTTATTTTGCTCCTACTCTTGTAATATTTCATCTTTCCTTTCCTTACTCGATATTTTACAATTCCCCTCCATGTAAAGAATGACAAAGCTAGTCTCTACACTTGTCATAGTATATTTAATAGGTAGCTTTTCTATATATGTTCTGCATCTTGTTCAATAGTCTTGGTTATGAAACTTATGTCACAACTTACTTCAACTACACAGTATTATGTAGGAAACTTACTAGTGTATCATCCCTGTATGACCTTTTAACACTTGAACATATATGACATTTTAACACTTGAACATATATTGTTAATAAAAATTTGAATTTATAAAACTACACATCAATCTTTTTATTCAAGCCAATTTATAGCTCACATCATTTTTGTGTAGTATTTATTATCAACTATTCTTGTGTTTCTTCCCACATCTCTCTCTATCCTAACCAATATATCTTTAACACCATTTACTTATATAGGTTTTAGACTAACATATAATAAATCATCTTTCTTAGTTGAGTTCCTTGATTGTAAGGCATACAAGCCTTATATAATGATAACAACTTGTTACAACTCATAGACTATTTTGTATAACAAAGTAGTTGGAAGAACAATTATGATTGTATGCACATTTTTGTTTTACATCAGATAGAGTAATCTATTATGGTATAAATTAATATACGATAATAAGCCTTAAACAATTTCTAGCTTATATACTAATCAATACATCAGTTCGTAAGAAACTCATTTTACACCCTTTCTTTTACTTTAATATTTTTTGGTTACTCTTCTTTTTCCCCTTCTTAATATTATATCTATTACTACCTCTCTTATCAATTTACTTTTTCTATTTCATCTCATCCTACTAAGGGTATTTTAGGATATATAATTGAACTCTTAATGTAGTTTGTCTTATTTATTGATTTGACGCTTCTGCTATTTATATTTTGTCTGGTGTCATCTTCTGAAGTCATCCCATTCATATTTTTGGAATCTACATTTCAAACCATCCTCCATGGTTGATCATCACGATAGATCCATGAGTGAATAAGCTAGAACTCAATAGGATTAATAAATAAAGGTGAGGGACAGGATGGGAATAAATGGCAACCATCAAGTTCTCATGGAGGGAGAGTGAAACAATAAATAATTATTTAATTTTCAATTTTAGTTTTCAATACCTAGCTTTCTTTAAAGACTATTAATAAATTTTGTTGTTTATTATTTAATGATTATAAAATAGATTTCAATATTTTATTAATTAATTATCATTAGTTTTTATTAATTATAAATTAGGGTTGAGTTTAATGTTTAAATTAAATGTAATGTGTCAAGTAAAAATTAAAAGAAAACATTGTTGGAATTAAATTGTAATGTAAAGTGTTTAATTTTATCAATACTAATTAATAACCACAATTTGTTTTAATTATTATTAACACATATTAAATAATTAACCAAATTAAGTCATGGTTAATGGTTGTTTGAAATATTTGTAGTATTTTTAGTATTATTCTATGAATAAATTTTATTATTCTATTAATTGATTTTCATGAGTTTTTTAAGTTTTTAGATAAAATAGAATTTTAATGTTTTTTAAATTAGATTTATGTTTAGAATCAAATTAAGGTTATTGGAATTAAATTGAAAATTAT
>APFE030176186.1:290694-367286 GCA_000404065.3 Pinus taeda
AGCTGAACAAGCTCACTATTAAAGATAAGTTTCCCATTCCTGTCATTGATGAATTACTAGATGAATTGCATGGATCAATTTACTTCACCAAGTTGGATCTTTGTTTAGGATATCATCAAATCAGAATGAAGACTGATGACATTCCAAAAACAACATTTAGAACTCATGAGGGTCATTATGAATTTTTGGTCATGCCTTTTGGCCTTACCAATGCACCTTCAACATTTCAAGGTTTGACGAATTCAATTTTCAAACCATTCCTTAGAAAATTTGTGTTAGTATTTTGATGATATACTAATCTACAGCAAGTATTGGGAGGATCATGTTGAACATGTTGACAGGGTGCTAGAACTATTGGAGGAGAAACAATTATATGCAAAAAGATCCAAATGTTTCTTTGGAGTCCAAGAGGTGGAATATCTGGGTCATATTGTAGCACATGAAGGAGTGAAGGTAGACCCTAGCAAAATTAAACCCATTAAAAAATCTAAAATCCCCACATCTATAAAGCATCTGCAAGGATTTCTCAGGTTGACACGGTATTATCACAATTTTGTTAAGAATTATGGGAGAATAGCAACACCTCTAACAACATTATTAAAGAAAGATACATTTTCATGGACTCCAGAAGCAAGAAAGGCCTTTAAACATCTTAAAGAGGCAATGTGCCAAGCACCGGTCTTAGCTACACTAGACTTCACAAAAACCTTTTTTGTGGAATGTGATGCTTCAGGAAATGGAATTAGTGTTGTTTTAATGCAAGATGAAAGATCCATTGCTTTTGAAAGTCATCCAATGAAGGGAAAGTTTTTACACAAAGCTATTTATGAGAAGGAAATGTTGGCAATACTCCATGCACTTAAGAAATGGTGACCCTACCTAATGGGAAGACACTTCAAGGTAAAAACGGATCTTGATAGCCTTAAATACTTTTTAGAACAAAGATTATCCTCTGAAGAGGAACAAAAGTGGGTCACAAAGATGTTGGGTTATGACTTTGAAATCATCTACAAAAAAGGGAAGCAAAATGTGGTGGCAGATGCACTCTCAAGAAAGGATGAGATGTGGAAGCATTTTGTGTGCCATTTCTATTATCCAACCAGATTGGATAAATGAAGCAAGGGATGAATGGAAGAAGGACGAAGAAGAAGAACTGTGGGCACTTATTGGAAAGCTACAACAAGATTCCAGTACGTCTGATACATTTAGCTGGAAAAATGATTCGTTATGGTACAAAGATCGCTTATACCTCTGTAAGAATTCCCAGCTAAACAAAAGATTCTTATGGAATTGCACACTTCTCCCTTAGGAGGGCACTCGGGATTTTTAAAAAAAACTTACCACAGGGTTAAGAAGGAATTTTTTTTGGGATGGCCTTAAATCAGAAATTCAAAAGTTTGTGGCGGAATGTTTGGTTTGCCAACAAATTAAAGTTGAAATAGTTAAGACACAGGGTCTATTACAACCTTTGTCCATTCCAAGCCAACATTGGGAGGAGGTTTCAATGGATTTTATCACAGGTTTACCCAGTCTGAGGGAAAGAGTGTCATCATGGTGGTAGTTGACAGACTTACCAAGTATGCACACTTTTGTGCATTATCACGTCCATTTAAAGCCAGTACAGTTTCTACTGCATTTATGGAAACAATTCAAAAGCTACATGGAAACCCAAAGATTATTATTGTAAGTGACAGAGATCCCATTTTCACTGGAAATTTTTTGACATAATTATTTTCTTGTCTTGGTACTCAGTTAGCTCATAGCTCATCTTATCATCCTCAATCTGATGGCAAAACTGAGATAGTAAACAAATGTTTGGAAGGATATCTTCGTTGCTTTGTATCTGATAAACAGACACAATGGGTCAAATGGTTGCCTCTGGCGAAATGGTGGTATAACACTTCCTTCCATTCAACAACAAAAATGACCCCATTTATGCCACTTTATGGGTATCAGCCACCATCCATCACATCATATTCGAGAGAAAATTCTAAGGTTCAAGCAGTGGAACATCACATCGAACATCAACAACAAGTCCTTCAACTCTTAAAGGATAACCTCGTGTTGCAACAGAATAGAATGAAACAACAGGCAGATCAACATCGCAGTGAAAGAAGTTTTGATGTAGGTGATTGGGTATTCTTAAGGCTACAACCATATAAACAAATGTCCCTCAAGCAAGCTAAGAAGATAATAAATTATCACCAAAGTATTATGGTCCATACAAGGTGTTGCAAAATATTGGTACTATGGCATACAAATTGGAGCTTCCTGCAGCTTCTCGATTGCACTCAGTTTTCCATGTTTCATGTTTAAAGAAGGTTATAGGCGACAAGCTCCCAATTCAAACAATATTTCCAGAACTTTATGAGGAAGGAAAAATTATATTGGTACCGGAAGCAGTCACAGAAACAAGAACTCGAGAGCTACGAAATTGATCAATTTCAGAGTATGTTATCAAGTGGAAGAACTTATCCGCTAAAGATTCCACATGGAAGGATGAGAATTTTATACAGAAGCATCCAGAACTACTCAAGTGTTGAGGACAACACTTTTTTAAGGAGAGGGGCATGTTGGGTCCCTATAATACTAGTGATTACCCCATTACTGTTGTAATTGTACCCCTTATTAATATTGTTGTGCCCCTATTGTCCCCATATTGTTATTACTGTGCCCCATAAAATCCCATTTATTGTTATTTTTGTGGCTTTATATTATTATTGTTAGGTCAGCTGGGTTATATTGTGACTTCTTAGACTCCTATTTATACAAAGGAGGTTTTGTCATTTGAATCATCTAAGAATTGTTCATCTATGTAATGTAAAGGAGGTTGCCCCGTCGAAGAGGCTGAGTTATAAGGTGTTGATCTATCTTTTCTATCTTTTCTTTAGCTGATTTCATCACACTTGATTACATCCTTGTATGTTAGGTTGAATTATTGCATGTTTGATTACATGTATCAGGATTATATGTTGGTTACAAGTATTGATCACTTATGCTTGACTACATGAATTCATGTGTATTTTGTAGTTGATTATGCATTGCTTATTCATGTTGATGGTTACATGTGACAATGTGTAGAATGGAGTAATGGCTCTTGTCATGCATGAGATCATGTTTTGTGTGGTTGATATGGTCATGCATTGATGAATGGACTCTAGCTATAATGATGTGTATATGGTTTGGTACTCATATGTAACATGTCTATAGGTAGTTGTCATGCATGTATGGTCTTGGTTATAGCTATGCATGAATAGTAGGTAAAACATGCATTGTGAAGTCATGGTATGCAATTTAGGTCGTTAGGGTGATATTGGTATGTTATGATGCTAATGTGTTGGTTGAGATAGAGCAGGAGATGCAAATCAGCATAATGAGGTTGCAGCATTTGACTTAGCGGTAAGACAAGATCGTCATGCAAGTATTCTATGTTTAGAATGTAGGTATGTAACTCAAGGATTTTTATATGCATTAGGTTTAAATACATTAGGTTTATGTACATGTCTTTCGATGTTATGGTTACATACATGTTAGATGATAGTTGATCAGTGTTTTTATATGCACATGTGTCGAATAGTTAAGAATGATAGTAATTGGTAGTTGTATGCATTCCTATTGTTCTTTATACCAGATAACCTCATGATTATGTTATATGTTGTTGATGAGCATGATAGGTTAGGGTGTTGTTGTTGTATGCTAGTAACTTGATGATTATGGTTATTATATTAAGATCTTGATGTTATATGTATCATGCTAAATTGGATTGGCCTATGTAGATGGTTAAGGTTACGATATTCAGGTATGAGCAGACATATTTGTGATATGGTTTTGTACTAATCTAGACCAATCATACATATGTGATTGCTATGTATAAATGATATGTGTTTATGAGTTAGGATGTTAACATGTTAGTTAGTGATTGTTATGGATAACATGATCTTATTTTTGTTTAATATGATGTGGTGAGAAACTATATTGCGCTATCTAGCTTGATTGTGTAGATAAGATACCCTCCCCTGAGATACAATAAGGTATGATTTTTCTTATGTCATATATTTGGTGCTTGATTGTTTCATTATGCCATCTACTTAATTTATTTAACATGGTATGTTGCAAGTTGGTTGAATGTTTGATGAATTGCATAATATGAATATATGTTTAATGATATTGTTTTAAGATGGTTGTACTAATACATATGTGTTGAGACAGTTGATATGTACTTGAGTGTAAGTAGGTGATAGTGGTAGCATTTTGTATCATGACTGATGACTATGAGTTGACTATGGATTATGACATGATTGTTAACCTTGGTAAACATTGATTTCAAATTGATAGATATTATTGTCTCGATATTTGGAACATATTGTTGACTTGTGTGAGTAGTTGCAAGAAACATGCTTGGTAGTAGTGCAACAAGGCAATAGTTTATGTGTTTATATAACTAACAATTGGATGATGTGACAATGCATAGGAAGCCTGATTACAACAAGGTAAAAGGTTAAAAGAAATGAATTGGGCATGAATTCCTTTGGCTATGTTGGAAACCCTAATTCCAAAAAAATGAGAGTTTTATGTATAGGAAGCGTTGTTAACCTTGATTTTGTCTAACATTATGAATATATGTATTATAATTATGAACATGTATTTGATAGGTACATCAACTAGTTGCTAGTTATAGGTGGATTTGTCAAAGGCTTGGTGTCCCTTGAGAGATGGTGTGGATGTGTTTAGGTACAAGGCAACATGCTTGGCACATCAAGATGAAGTAACTTGTGTATTTTTATGTTTATTTATGCACTAAGATTTATGTGTTTATGGTAGTATGATGCAGGGAGTTGGATGGAAAGAGAGGTCACTGTGAAACCTTGAAGAAGGTTCAAGTTGAGCTTTCCTTCGAAACCATGGGGATTGAGTCATGGTAATTTTTATTAGTCTTATGCTTTTGGTCTTTTGTGATTTTGCACTTGATTTGTGATTTTGCGTGTGTTTTTTGCATATCTAGGACACTTTGTTGTGGTGTCATGTTGTTATTGGTTTTTATGGTCTTACTTCTTGTTTGCTTCTAGTTATTGCCTTTTATGTTTCGAGTCTTGGGAATTGGTTTGGGGAAGAGGAAAGTTGATATAGCTTGGGGAGAGATGTGTGGTACACGAAAGGTAATGTAAGACATAGATGAATCTTGGTGCATGAGTACGCATAATAAAAGGTAAGACAATGGTAGTCACTTGGACTGGTTGTGTTCATTGTGGTAAATGTATGGTGGTATAAATGGATCTCAGTTCTTATATGCCTTAGCTATGTTGGGAACCATTGTTCTCAATGTCATGCATGTTGTGCACAAATAAGGAAGTTCTCTTAACCTATACCTTATGTTATTGGGTAATTATGTTATGATCATGATTATGTTGATGTTTATATATGTATACATGTATGTATGTATGTCATTGTCTGAAAGATGAGGAATGTTTTATGCTAATGACTATATATGTATGTATGTATGTATCTATGTCACTTTGTAACATGGTCATCAAGGATCTTCCTTCAGCAGGAATGATTTCCTATGTAGGCGAATGGCATGAAGAAGTTCCCTGCTATGAGGAATAAAGTGGGAAGAGTAGTCATGACAAATATATGAGGTCACTATCATGTAATATGAATTTATATTGTATTATTGTATTATGCTTATGCTTATGTTATGGATAGGATATACCGAGGGATACATCAACAAAATGAAAGCAATGTGGTCTGTGGCATGTTAGGATAAGTATGGATAAGACACTAGAAGCAAGGTTTCTTGGTAAGGACAATGTGGTTTTGGATGTGTGGTACTACTATTGTGCATATGCTATATATGTTGTACATGTTGCATCTAAGATGTGTGCACATGTGGTGTTGTGTATATATAGTGTGTGTACATGTTGTTTAGGAAGAGTTATGTATAGGATGGTACAAATAGTGTTGTGTGAATATCGCATGTGATTGGATATGCGATATTGTGTACATATGTCACTATGTCCATGTTGGATATGAAGAGCTATGTACAAGTTGTGTTGTGTGTATGGTGTACATGTGGTGATATGTTCAGATGGTGTTGTGTGCATGATTGTAAAATTGGCGTTGTGTGCATGTTTTACAAGTGGTGTTGTATGCAGGTGGTGTTGTTTACATGTCATGTATGTGGAGCTCTGTACATGTGGGGTTGCATACCTGTCACACGCATGGTATTGTTTACATGTCCTATTTGGTACACATTGTACAGTGATGCAACATAAATAAAGCATTATGTACAATTTGTGTAGGTGGTCTCATGTACATGTGACGTTGTGCACACATTGTGAAGGTGGTGTTTTGTAGATGTGGTAGTGGTCTACATGTGGGATTGTGTGCATGTTGTATATGTTGTTTTGCGAGCATCTGATACTATGTGTGTGCATTGTGTATTCATGGTATCGTGACATATGCATTCATTGTGTTACACTCTATATTCGTTTGTTTTTTATTGTACACTAGGCGTGGGTGTATATGTTGTATTCAAGGTGTAAGTTTATATGTTGTATTCCAAATGTAGGTACATGTATTGCATTGTATTTTATGCAGTGTGTGATTGTATGTGTGTGATGCACATGGCTTAGGAGAAGGCACTGGGTGTTTGTCTAGTGTGGAAACCGATCCAAAGTGTGTACAGAATAAAGACAAAGGTAGAAGGTAATTATTGATTAAAGGATAAGTATCCATATTTTATTCATTTTTACTATGAATGTGATTTATGATTTTGTTCTATGATGATTACATGTGATCTATGATTGTGGTTGATCATGGTTACATGTGATTTACGATGTTGATCTATGACGGTTGTGTTTTGAGCTAACTTGATGTCATATGTTTACACATGATAATTTTCTCAAAGAGGCTAGTTTGACTTTTTGTGACATGAAGTAAACAAGATTGCAAGTATAGCTTATTGACAAGCTACCAATGTGGTGTGATTTGAGGTTGTTTCAATTTATTTGAATCTAATATAAATTATGTACTTGGAATAGGAATGTACACACATGCCTGGTTGGGTGCTTGGAATTGACTATAAGAATTGGAAACAATAGAAAAAGAAATTGCATCATGTAGTAGTATGCTTGTAGAGTACTTCAGGAGAAGGGCCATTATGGGAAATTGGTACCCAATAGTGTCCCTTGATTTCCATGAGCATCCTATGATCGGTATGATGGTTTTAAGGCAAGTATATGCCTAGGATTTGTATCTTCCAATGTGGGGAAGCCTTGCCAAGTGATGTATCGTTGGGGATACGAGATTTCAAGGAACTTGGAAGGTGAGTGACTGCATAGAAGAGGGTGACTGGATCTCTTGAGGGACTATGTAGAAGAGAAGGGAAGATCGTAGATATATTTAGTTTCTTCATTAACATTGCCAGATGGAATCAGATGCATATTGGGAGTGCATCTTGGAAAAATCAGTTAGTAACTCTTTGCTAAGAGGACAAGTGGTGTGGGATTATAGCGTTATACATTGGATGTAGATTTGACTTTGCAATGGATTCTGGACATTCAAAGAAGGAGGTGAATCCTAGTTTTACTTTTAGGGTGGGGGTGTGAGCCTTTAGATTCCCTTGTTGATTGCTACAAGCATCGCATTTTCTTATTTTCTAGTTTAGAAGATGTGCATAGGTGGTTATTGTAAATATTGTATTGAATTTTGTTATAAAGCTCCGATAAATGTAATGTTTGTCACGTTTTAGCATATGGTCATTTTAAATATTGCAATGAGTTGTTTTATAAAGTTCCATGGGAAGTATGTTTTGTTTTTAGTAGTCTTGTTAGTTATATGTGTCATTGAACACCAAGGACAGTGTTCCCCCAAGGGGTAGGGTTCTATAACAACCCTAGTGAAAATTCTCTTTAATAAAAGTAAATAAAGGGAAAAATAATAGCCACGGTTATTGGGACACTTATTCCAAGCTAAATGTTGGGTAGGACATCCTAGGGGTGTTCATTTGATTGTTTTATGGATAAGGCTTTGAAAGGAAAAATGGCATTTTTGTCACATTTATTTATGAAAATAATGGAAAATAAGAGAAAAGGAAGGTGAGAGGTCATAGGTTTCATGTGAGGAGGAAAATGAAGGAAAATAATGGAAAATCAAGAAAAAATAGGCCTCATTCATAAAAAGGATTATGAGGATGAATTGGCAAGATTTTAGGCAGTGTAAGCCCTTGGCTCAAGATTTTTCTTTGGTTATGCATGGGATCATGAAAGGAAAGGAAGGCAAGAAGAAGGAAAGAGCAAGCAAGGAAGAGCAGGGTCAAGCAACTACAATATGGTTATCTAAAGGTATCGATTTGCATGTGTGATTTCCTTGCTAGATTTGGCATGCATGGTATTGCATGCAGTTCTTTTTTTGTTGTGGCATAGGTTTTCTAGGTGGAATAGTGTTTTCAAACTAACCTTACCATTTTCAAATAACCATGGTGTGATGGGGTTCTCATGTATTAGCTAAGCTGGATTTCCAAATGGATTTGAAGTTGAGTGAGGTGGATCTCCAAAATGATAAAACACATGGCCTAGTAAACCCTCAACTAAACTATGGGTTGCGGTAAAGCCAGATTTTGTGTTCCCCCTGATGGCCTAGGAATCCTTGCAGGTGAATGATAGGATATACGCAAATCTTAGAGGTTGTTTTCTCTCTGTTGGGCCTAGTAATACTTGGTTAGGATATGCGGTGAATATTGGAGAGTGGATCTCAATTTAGGGCCTAGTGATCTAGAATGGATTGTATTAAAGCCTAACAAATGGGGGTCTCAGTTTAGGGCCTAGTGATCCAAGTTTAAATTTCAGTAAAGCCTAAGAGGCTAGGAGACAGGAAAATTCATCACGTCGTAGGTGGAGAAATCTAGTGGTATCCATGCTTGTTTTCCCTTGTGATGATGTGGAGATCATGGTAAATCATGTTATGATGTGTTTATTGTGTTGGCCTAGTGATCTAAGATGGATTACGGTAAAGCTTCGTTTGTATTGATGAGGGTGAGGTAGTTTAGCCTTAGTATGCCCTAGTTGGCTCTTCTGGTTTCAGTCCCACATTCATTCTTGGAATATGACACGGGAGTGAATGGATAAAGAGAGATTTGGCTCAACCATTCTATGGTTGGGTGGAAGATGGAAGACTCATACTCAATTGGATTTTTCATCCTTAATGAAAGATTATTTATCCTCGTATGTCTATGAGAATTATGATAAATTATATTTGGTTTATATGGATGTGACTTCATTAGTATTTATTTCCCTATTATGTTAGTTATTTACATATTTTATGACAAGATCCAGTAGTGGAGCTCATCATGTTCTTAGTTATAATTGAATGATCAATATATCTATGAGATAATGGATGAAATGGAAGCTAATGTAATAAGGCAGTAATGCTTCATAGCGAATCTGAAATAAGTGTGAGACCCCTATGCTGAGATGTGTTTGAAAACATTCTTTTCAAGGCTAGTAGGGGTCCAATAAATTTCTTGAACAAGTTTTTTCTCTAGTACTATCATTTTGATGTTATTTTACTGATTTGAAGAGATGGTTCAGCTCTGGCGAGTGAGCTAGGCTCTGGGCATAAAATAGTGGCTCAAATCTCAAAGTCAGTAGCATAACACTCACAAGTTGGGTCTCTAGTCATTGGTAAGAAAGCCTTTGAGAGCGAATATAGGGTTATAGTCGCATGCATTTCTTATCATGGGAGATACTTTCAGTTCGATTCATATAAATGCTAGGCTAACTTAGAGGTTGGGCTCCTGGAGTGGTTGATTAGCTCATGGGGGTCTTGAAGCACCTGAGGGAGGTTTGTGTGTTGTGTTTCCATTGATTCCATTTCCTTAAGGTTATCCAGGAGGTTGAATCATCTCATAGAGGCCTCTCATTGTATGTTTACCCTGGCTAGTAGGTTGCTTAGGTATATGTGGGAGGAGGGTGTTACAAAATACATGTTAGCTTTATTTTAGAAAATTGTTATACTAAGAGATATAATAAACTATTTAATAATTCTAGGTATATAGCAAAGGAATGAAAGAAGAAGGAAATAGCAAGAAAGGAATAGAAGGATCAAGTAACTCAAACATGGTTATCTATAGGTATTGATTTGCATGTGTGATTTCCTTACTAGATTTGGCATGCACTGTATTGCATGTGGTTCTTTTGTTATTGTGGCATATTTTTTTCCTGGTGGAATAATACTTTCACCCTAGCATTGCAATTTCCAAATAACCATTGTGTGATGGGGTTATCATGTTTTAGCTGAGCTGGATTTCCAGATGGATTCGAAGCTGAGTGAGGTGGATTTCCAAAAAGATAAAACACATGGCCTAGTAAACCATGAACTGAACTATGGGTTGTTGTAAAGCTGGATTTTGTGTTGCCTCTGATGGCATAGGAATCCTTACCACTGAATGACAAGATATATGTAAATCCTAGAGGTTGTTTGCTCTCCTTTGGGCCTAGTAATCCTAGGTTGGGATATGGAGTAAATATTGGAGAGTGGATCTAGGTTCAGGGCCTACTGATCCGACACTGATTGCATTAAATCCTGAGAGACTGGGGTCTCAGTTTAGGACCTTGTGACCTAAGTTTAAATTTAAGTAGAGCCTAAGAGACTAGGAGACACCAAAATTCCTCACGGTGTAGCTGGAGAAATCCGATGATATCTGTGCTTTTTTTTCCTTGAGATCATGGTAAATCATATTATGATGTGTTTGTTGGTTTGGCCTAGTGATCTAAGATGGATTACGTCAAAGCCTGGTTTGTATTGATGTTGGTGAGGTGATTTAGCCTCAATATGCCCTGGTTAGTTCTTTTGGTTTGAGTCCCACATTCATGCTTCGAATATGGCATGGGAGTGAATGGATGAAGATATATTTGGCTCAACCATTCTATGGTCTAGTGGAACATGGAAGTCCCATCCCAGGTTGGATTTTGCATCGTTAATGAAAGGTTATTTCTCCTTGTATATTTATGAGAATTATGATACATTATATGTCATTTATATGGATATGACTTCATTAGTATTTATTTCCCTATTATGTTAGTTATTTAGATGTTTTATGACAGCATCCAATAGTGGCTCTCATCATGTTCTTACTTATTATTGAATTATCAATGTATCTATGAGATAATGGATGAAATGGAAACTAATGTGATAAGGCAGTAATGCTTCATGGAAAATATCATATAAGTATGAGACCCTTATGCTTAGATCTAGTATTTACACCTCTATCTTACGTATTTACTAAGTGTTTGAAAAAATGCCTTTCATCGATAGTAGGGGTCCAGTCAAGAAATTGACAAAGTTTTTTCTCTAGTATTGTCATGTCCATGTTATTTTATTTATTTGGAGAGATGGTTCAGTTCTGGTGAGTGACCGAGGCTCTAGGCCTAAAAAAGTGGCTCAAAACTTGAAGTAAGTAGCATAGCACTCATAAGTTGGGTCTCTGGTCACTGGCAAGAAACACTTTGAGAGCACGTATAGGGTTATAGTCACATGCATTCCTTATCATGGGAGAAACTTTTGGTTTAATTCATCTAAATGCCAGGTTAACTCAAGGGTTTGACACCTAGAGTGTTGATTAGATCCTAGGGGTCCTGAAGCACCTGAGGGAGGTCTTTGTGTTGTGTTTACATTGATTCCATTTCCTTAAGGTTACCTAGGAGGTTGAATCATATCATAGCAGCCTCTCATTGAATGATTACCCCAGCTATCTGGTTGCTTAGGTAGATGTGGGAGGAGGGTGTTACAAAATACATGTTAGTTTTATTTTAGAAAATTATTATACTAAGACATACAAGAAATTATTTAACGATTGTAGCTATCAACAATAATACGACATGATATATTATCTAAATTTTCAATTAATTATGTAAGACTACATTTTCTCTCAAATGAATTTGGACAAGACAACCCTATAGCCAACAATTAATTGAATAAAATCAAACCTTAATAATAACCCTCGTTGTAGGGGCGATCTATAGATACTAAGATAAAAACAAAACCTTGTTATCCCTTTGTTATCCCTCATATTTTTAGAGGGATAACAAGTGTGGTTTTCATTATACATGTAAATTTTTCTCGTGTCATCATTTGTGTTTTCGTTCTTTTATTTTTGGTTAAGATGATTCTAGATGTTGATTTAGTGGATTAGATGACTTATTAAGGTATATTGATGATATAGTACCAATATATGCTGATCTCACCTTCTATGAGATAACATGGTGATGTTTCTTGAACATTCACATGGTCTTACTACTTGATGGGTTGCTAAACATATATTTTATCATCCATTATAGAAAATAATTACCATACATGGTAATACAATGTTTTTGCTAGTGTCAAAATAGGTCTCCTTCTTATCCCTTCACTTAGAATAATAACTATGCTAAACATATATGTCCTATAATCTAATAGTTTATTTTCTGGTCTAGACATTATGGCAAGTGAGATGGAGAACTTGAAAATTTATATTGATATCTAAGGTGATAATGATTGAATAATTTTAAAGCTAAGATAGATATCCTATCATAATAATTATGTACTCATTTTACTAGATTTTCAATACTTTTTAACAAGGAAGTTCGAGTAACCAATGATCTATTTTAGGCCTATTTGGGACCATTCCTTTAACGTCAGAAATTTTTTAAATATGGTGAATCTCTAAAAACATTATTGTCATCCTCTCTTTCAACACTATGAGAGGCCAATTTGGTACGATGATAAGAATCAAAATTTATATTTTTGAAATATATTTTCTCCCCTCTAGTATGAACATAAAACATACAAAAATGCCAAGTTTGTTAAAGTTATGCTAAAGGTTGAGGTATGATATAGTTGTTATGTTAAAAATTTGAGAATGTTGGACCTAACATAATTTGAGTGGATACAAATATAATTAAGAGCTCCATTACAAACAATTTGTTCAAAGGTAAAGAGCCCCCATGCCTTATAAAATGCACCCTTTTAGTGCTTCTTATTCTAGAAAATGTTAATTCCTTAAAGGTTATTGAACTTATTTTGTTATAAATATACACCATATATAGAGCGAGAATGACATATTTTGGTTAAGATGGATATGCCATTAATGTTGTATAATAATAGAATATTATTGTCAAGGAAATGTTATTCGAAGATCCTACTGTACAGGGTCTAGGTCAATTTATGGTTATCAAAAAAAAATTTAGTTGCAAGACACCACTTATCCATATTTCAAATAAGTAGTTTAGCATCTATTACATTTAAGGAAATTCTGGCTTTATTTTTCTTAATGTTATTATGTGCCTATAAAACTAGTAAATTTCCTTGCTATAGGTCTTGGAAAACAAAAGAGAAGATTGAAATTTGTCTGCCTCAGTGCCATCACATCTAGTAGTCTTTATTATATTCATGAAGTCCCCCTTACATGAACACTTTGGTCGGATTTGGGTCATGTTTTCTAGTATATCATTATTGTTGAAAGGAATTATAATAATCTTGTGAATCTTGAAATAAAAAATCCTTGGCCACTGACATATATACTAGTACAAAATGGCTAATTAGTTACTAAAAAAATGACTAAAATTTTCATATAAATGACCATTTTTGAGTTGATGACCAGTAGTATCTAATTTATAGTATCTTATAAGCCAACCAAATTTTAGTTGTTTGTAACTTATTCATTAATTGGTTGTCTAAATTTATCATCTAGTGGTATATTTAGTCATTAATTTGGTCATTAATTTAGTCTTTAATTCTCACAATTAGTGACCAAATATACAATAAAATATATTACTATATGATCATCCGAAAAAACAAATTAATGACCAAATAAATATGATTAAAATGTTGATCATGTTATAAGATACTGTAAATTAGCTACTAATAGTCATATATATGAAAATTTTAGTCATGATTTAAAACCAATTAATCACCAAAAAAATATGACTAATTTTTCATCTTGTTATAAGATAGTGTATATTACCTAATGAAAGTCATATATATGTAAAATTTAGTTGTCATTTATAATCACAAATTTATCTTTTGCAATACTCATTTATCTTTTTTTAGTAGTTTCATATTCATTATATAAACAACTAATTTAGTAGTTTATATTCATTTCATTTACTTTCATTAATAATTATTACAAACGACTAATTTAGTCATATATTCATTTTATTTGTGTTCATCATTAATCAATATGAACTATTGATTTAGTAGTTTTAGATTTCTTTTATGCATTCATTATTAGTCAACATAAATTAATTAGTATGATTTTGTGACTAAATTAAAAGAATGGCATACAATGCACATATTCATCTAATATGAAAACATAAAGTTACATATATTTATTTTTTTTCTATGTAAGTCTAAAATCTATTACCTTAACAAAATAACACAAGGAGGCTCTAGCCTCTGCAGTTCCTAGTGAGAGTTCATGGTATATTGCAGTACAAACAAAATGATGACTGCCCAGAGATGGGAAACCAGTCCAAACCGTAATAAGTTTGCTGCCCTCACAGGGGAAAGCAACATATAAGCATATGAAGATGTTTGCATGAAAGCGTTTTCAAAATTAACTGTTTTCTTTAAAAACTGAAAATGAAACTTGGAACCTGGAACCATATGATGCGTGGAACCTAATGACATGTGGAGCCTGGAGCCTGATGACGCATGTAATGCTAATTGTCATTTGCTACAGTTAGTTGCTCTTCGATGATGAAACATCTGTATTCCTCGATTTCCTCCTCATCTTCCTGCATCCAACCCCTGTCTTCCTGCATTTGACGTGCCTGAATATGCTCTGTGGTGGAAGGCTCGCCTTGAGCTGTATCTGCCTGACCTTTTGCAGTATCCCTATTCTTCGTCACTTGAGTGGGAGGACCTCCATCACTGGAGGGATCCTCCTGAAACAGAATTGTGATGGTCACCCTAATAATGGGTTGATTCAGAGTGCTTTGGTAGGTGAATTGGGTTGAAAGAGGAGTTGGTTGTGAACTGGAAGGGTAAGCTGTGGTAGAAGGACGTCAATGCGGGGACAGGGGATGAACAGGTTGAGTGCAGTCTCTATGGCTTCTGCCACTGTGCGTATCAGGATATTGGCCTAAGAAGGGAGTTGATAAAGGGGAAGAAGAATTAGAGACTGGGGAAGGCAAGGAGCATTTTAGTCTCCCTCTATTGCTGCCTCTTTGGCTGTGCATTCTCTGGCGCAATCTTAGCATGATGCCTCGTGGAGGAGGGGCTTGACTAAATGAGGTCTGCTCTCTGTAGAGATTGGGGGTGAAGGCTCAGTGGGCTCAAAGGTGAGAATGAAATTGTAGAGTAGGCTATGAGAGTGATGGATGCTCATTCCGAAATCAATGCAGCATAGGAGATTGCAACGCCTGCCTGTTGCAGTGCATATGCTAGGCTCCACAACATCCAGAGGGCAATTGTAGTTCAAAGGTAGAGGAGCTAAAACCGAGGAGGTGGACAGATTATTACAGAGGCCTCCATGGTGCAGAGCCGAGGCATGACGATACTATTGAATTGGTTTGAGTGCCACATTGAATGGAAATTACGTTGGCTGTAAGACAGATTAACTACTATTTGTGCGAGCTTACGGGTAGCATTTTGGTGATGCCACACACCTACCCATCCCTCTGTCGTCTTGTCAATCGTTGTATACATCGCCATCCAGGAGTTTTTCTTCTTTGTGCACCAGGTCAGTGCATCCCTATAATTGAGTGCTATCATTAAGGATATTGAATGATCTTGATCTAAGTGTTTGATCGTGATCTACCCCTATAGTTGCTAGAATATCAGCTATCTTGTTTCCTTCTCTTTTTATATGATTAAATGTGATAGCTCTTCTATTTTTTAATCCTTTCTCTATGAGTTCTAATCTAGCCACCAGTCTCCAACTAGTTGCCACTTTAGTAGTTGGGGTTCCTTGTTAAATTTGTATAGCCATATTGATGAGGATTTGGGAATCCCCTTTGATTATGATAGGTTGAAAATTGTGTTGGTTAGCTAAACATAGTCCCTACGAGAGTCCTTCCGATTCTATTGAGTTATTTGTATCCCAGCCAATTGTTCCATAATATAATAAAAGAGGGGTGCCTTCATGATTTCTAACGATACCTCCATGGCCAGCCTTGCCTGGATTTCCTTTTAAGGCCCCATCAAAGTTTAGTTTGATTACTCCTGCTGGAGGGGGAACCCACTGAGTGGGAGGTGTAGAAATGATGGTAGGAATGTTGTGATCATCCAGAACCTGTGAGATCTAGATATTTAAATTCTCCCAAACACTCCATTCTTGTGCCTTAGTGGGAAAATCATCTACCTGCCATCTTTTTAGAGCCAAGGTTTCTTGAATATTCTGGCAGAAATTGTTCTAAATGGTGTCTAGGGGAGTGCATTGGTTCTTAAATATTCGCTTATTTCGTTCCTTCCAAATTGTCCAAAGAAGCAGACTCGGAAATGTCTGCCTTAGGGAATTAACTATTTTGCTATTATAGGGAGCGGATGCCCATTTATTGATGGTGCTTATGATGTCCCTTGAAATTTTGCAAGCTCTTTGGCATTTGAAGTTGATTTTTTCCCATAATTTGTTTGCTAAGTTACATGAATCCATGAGGTGTTGTATGGTTTTGCTTTTTTTCTTGCAGTTGGGGCAATATGAGGGTCCTTGTAATCCTCTTTTGATGAGATTGTCCCATGTGAGAATTCTTTTATGACAAAGCAGCCATATGAAAGTAGATACTTTGGGCAAAATTCTTGGGGTCCATATGCGTTGCCAAGCTGGTTTTATTGAGGCCTGGGCTTGAATATTTGGTTTTCCTATTATTTAGCTTTGTGTGCATTGCTTTGTAGTAATCCGTCGTTTCTTGAGGAATAATCTGCTTGGCCTTTTTCCATTGTCTGTAGCCCTGATTGTTATGTTGATTCCAGTGCTGAGATAATTTTTCATTTTGATGAAAAGCATTTTCCTCATGATTTTGGGGAGGGATAGCATCTAGTAGTTTGGGTTGTTGTTGCCAGGAGTCCGCCCAAAATCGAGCAATGTCACCATTTCTAATCTCCCAAAATTTGTATTGTTGTATCATTGATTTGTGTTGTTATGCTGTGTTACAAATTAGAGAGCCTGCATCATTATTTGTGAGTCTGATAAGTTCTTCCTGCAATCAATTATTTGCATATTTTGCAGCCCATATTTTGTCCCATGGTGCATGTGGATCAGATACCCATTGCCACCATAATTTTCCCCCCATCATTTCATTACTATGCTGAGGATCGTGTAATCTAGGGCCTCCCTTCTTTTTTGTCATATAGACTATCGACCATTTCACTAGTGCCCATTTTCAATTATTCCATGATGATGCACATAGGAAGTTGCACTATAGATTCTTAATCTTTTTGAGAACCCATTTCGGCACTACGAGAGCAGAGAAAAGTATAGAGGCATAGTTTGTAGTACTGCTTTAACCAGAACATGTCTACTTACGATATTAAGGGCTCTATAAGTCCGAGAAGGTAGACGACCTTCTAGTTTCTTTATAAGTAAATGCCAAGATGTGTGTTTTATAGTAGAATCTGTCAATGGTGCTCCTACGTATTTGGAGGGAATTTAGCAAGAGAAAAACTAAGGATTCTGGCAATATTTCTTTGGGTTACTAGGGGAGTGTGAAAGAAGAAGATTTCAAACTTAGCAAAGTTTATGGTGGTTATTGATGCCTCAGAGAAGGTATCTAATAGGGATTTGAATGAATGAGCTTCTTGGACTCAAGAGTTCCCAAACAATGTATTGTCATCCACAAATTGTTGATGGGCAATGGCAGAGGTTCCATGGACAAAAATTCCTTTATGATTTTGAGAGTGAAGAGCATGCTTTATGAGGTGATCTAGGCCTTCTACCATGAGTACGAAAAGAAAGGGGGAAAGAGGATCACCTTGACGAATGCCTCTAGAGGGGGAGAAAGGGTGAGAGGGGACACCATTTACTAAGATAATAATATCAAATACTAAATAATGTCAAATACAATTATAAATAATTTCAACCATGTAAATTATATTATATGAAATTTCAAGTATTACAATATGAGTTTTCAGCTTAATATTGCTTGGAATAAAATTCACACATGAAATAATGTTTCAACACTTCAAAACATTATCATTATTTTTCAAATGCATTGTAGGTGAATTCACCAACTCTAAAGACTTGACCATCAATATGTATGTGTGTGTCTCATTTGAGATATTGGATTTAAGGGCATCACTAGACTCGTCCTCTTCTCTCTGTTTCTGCATTTTTCACTCCTGTTTTATTGTCTCTTTCTTCAATTCTTGCTTCTTACCATCATTATTGAGTTCATCTTATGAAAATAAAAGAAGATGCAATGTACATTATAATACATCAAAGTTGATGAACATTGGAATATAAACTAAAGTATCCTATAAAGGATTTATGTGACATATACCTCAACATCAATAATGCCACTTATTCCCTAGAAAAGTAAGAAACTTAAACAAGTCTTCTTGACTTAGACAATAGTTTTTAGTTGGGCGATAGTGGCCACTATGCAGCTAAATGACCTGTATAAAAAAAGCAAATAAAACACTACCATAGAAAGTAACACCTTAGGAACGTAGTATTGAACCTTCAAGAAAATCTTAGGCACACTCATAACAACTAAGCTACATGTTAAGAATATCATACAATAGATAACTTGTCAAAAAAAATGGAAAAAAAATACCAGTGTAAAAATTATCCTTTTTGCTTGTCCTAAAAGAGTCATGTTCCTTAAATTTAGAGATGATTTTTCCTAGGATAAGAGTTATTGTTTATTATGACCTATGTTTTTAGGATCATGAGATGGATAGAGCATCAAATTGGATTGTGGAGAAAAAATGATTCAACTTTCCAAGATGAGTACCTCACTTGGTTGAATGAAGGTTCTACTTATGAGTAGTGTCCAAACCTTAGTGAAGAAGGACATTAAGGCCCAAGAAAAAATTTCGACATGGTCCACTAAAAGAAAATATTTCAATCCCACAATGGCCTCTGGTAGTACATTTTGTTTGGATATATATCACACTCTATGAGATTATTGTCTAATACAATGAGAAGTGTACATATACTATCATAATGATGCTCACAGTTAGACCCTATAGTTGTGTCATACAATATTAATCATATTATAATATTTAATTATAAAATTATGACTATCAGATAATTAATAGTTTGAATAATTAGTCTAAAATTGTGTTTTGAGTATTTATATATACATCAAAATATTCGAAAAAGGGTACTTTTGATGACTAGTTAATTTTGAGTGAATCTAAATACACAAGAAATTATGGTGCCTCACTAATTCTATAATGGTTATCTGCTCATTGTACTAATTTCTCCCATGTCCTCTACTGCTTTTGGTGAAGTCCTCTTTCATAATTTGCAATGCCAATGCAGTGTACATTTCCCCTTGATGTTTTTCTAAGTTGAAGGGAAGTTCCATAAGTAACAACCAATAAGTAGCCTAAAATATAATATTGAGGGCCAAAATGTAGTAATTATATGGAAAGCCAAGAAACACTACATGGTAATCATCTTCCCTTTAATATTGATTAATAATTTCTTTACATGATCATGCAATACTAGAGTGTCAAGAAGTGACATTTAATGTTAGTAATCCATCAATATCACCTTTGAAAGTTCTTAATAGTTAATACTTCCTATTACACACACAATAGATCACTAACTTAAAGGATAGAAATATAAACATGACAAAAATGAAATTAAAAGGAGTGCTAGGAAGTCAAATGTGACTAATCCTAAGTCAAGAAAATAGCAAGCCTTTCACATTGCATAATTTTCACCTTTTCTTTAATTTGATTAATTGAGAACACAACTTTCAGAAGAAAAAAATGACTAAAAAAGGTATCAAAATCCTAACAAAAAAATGTTGGAGTGAGTTTTGTATCAATTAAACAGAAATGCAATTGTTCGATATTTTTTAAATTATAGAAGAGATCGAATAATATGAATTTTTCTCATCCCTTGGTCCTAATCAAATTTTAATCTTTGGGTTCCAATCAAGTAATCACATTCCCTCCAAGATAGTTAAGAGATCATTTTGGAGAAGGGCTTCTAGAAGCACTTGGATAGTAGAAAGGGAATAACTAGGAAGAAAATGAATCAGTTTAGTGGGTGCTCCAAAATATCTGAAGGAAAATAAAGATGATTTCGTGCTCCCTCCACATATTTTAAAACATAAACCCTTCACTTGCATCTATCTAATTTTCCACCTTTCTCTAATCTATAATTCTTTGAGCAAGAATAGAGAATTCATAAATATTCTCATGAAAGAGGACTCTTCATAATCCTAATAATTTTGGCTCTGACATATCAACAATTCCATGTAGTGAAGAAATATTACATCGTAGATTCCAGTGATTGAAATGACAACCTTGTTCTCAATCTCATTACAACAAAAAAAAATTCAACCCTAACTACATGGGATCTAATAAATCAAGAATTTCATGTAGTAAAGAAAACTTACATGGTCGATCCCAATTATTTGCAATGAAAAATTTATTCTTGATATTATGATAACATAGATAAATTCAAGAGTACATACATATTTCTTTATCTAAGAGAAACTTTGAACACATTCTGATATTTCATAGAAAATATAATGATAAGATTTACCTATAGGACATGAGAAATATAGATGATATGATTTACCTGTAGGATATGAGAAATCTATCTACATCTACCAACCGACACTAGACAATAGTGTTATTGAGACACCATATCATGGTATTAGAATCATGTAGATATACAGTGATATAGAAAGACCTTGCAACGCCTATTCAACACTACCTTCAAGCTTCAAACTTGTCAATTGATTTACTTCAATAGAAAATTATAGTGAGATATCATAAATTACAACCCAACAAAAGCCATTTATTATAGTTGTTGCTACCTTCTCTAGACCTATCACTCTCTGGAAATAGAATAACTAATCTTCCCCAATTTTTGAGGTACTTTATTCATGTTCAACACGGGATGTTGGGTTATTCACTTGGAAAAAGTTGCTAATATTAGATGCATAATGGAAACAAGCATGCAATTCAAGATTGCTCATAAAGTATCTTGCCTAAATTATAAAACACCATCCAGTTAAAACTACCTACCCAAGATCCCTCTTAAGAATTCAAAATGTTGAAAATAGCAAGTGCCTTAAACAATATCAACTATTTAATTGCATAATCATACTAAACTAGACATACCTCTAAAATGTTGAAAAGTGTGAAAAAAATGGAGTTGGAATATTATAGTTACGTCATGGTAGTTATAGCTACATGAAATGTAACTTATATATAACATTCAAAATAGAATTTTTCAATCATTTAAGAGACTAACCTTTTTTTATCTTGGGTTAATAATTGAATATTCCACCAAAAATAGTAATAGTTCTGAATTTTTCTATTCACAAACCATGGGGGAATTTTAAACTAGTGTGAAAAGTATATTCTACATATTTGATAGTTTTAAATGTAAAAAATTACCCAGACTGAAGTTATACGATTAACATATGCACAATAAGATACAATATGCATCAACTATAAGTAAGATAAGTTTACATGTTACACTAAGAAAAAAAAATTCTCATCTAAGCTACGTGTAATCTAACTTCAACATATTTGACAGAATATTTGGCAATCTATAAATGTAAAGAATTAACCAGACTGAAGTTATACGATTAGCATATGCACAATAAGATACAATATGTGTTAGTTGTAAGTAATATGAAGTTTACATGTTATATGGAGACAAATGTTTTCTCATATAAGCTACATGTAATGCAACTTCTACATATTTGGCAATTTTAAATGTAAAAAATTATCGAGACTGAATTTATGCAATTAACATATGCACAATAAGATAAAATAGCATCTGTTGTAAGTAATATGAAGTTTACATGTTATACTAAGACAAAATTTTTCTCATCTAAGCTACATGTAAAGTAACTTCTACATATTTGAAAATTTTGAATGTCAGAAATTATCGAGAATGAAGTTATAAAATTAACATAATTATAGGAACCTGAAACCTTAAACAAAGAACTTACCAGAACTCCACATATTTTCACCTTTTTAATCCACCACCATTCCAATAAGGAGGAGTTCCCACTGCTTTTGGTTCAGTCGACCAACATTTATAAAGGCTAACCGTAGATTGGAAACTACAAAAGTGCAATCAATACAAATGGGAATATTCACACTAACTGAGACCCATATCTCCACACATAGATTACTCAAGCCCACTAAAACAAGAAAATTGGAGAAGGTTGATGGAGCTGGTGTTTTGGGGGAGAGATCTACCTTAGGGAGGAAACCTCCAAGAAAAGACTTCATGAAGTCTGATCTAGACTGCCTTTATCCCACCCTGCAGATCTATCTCTAGATATCAACATAGTTGGAATTTAGTGAACTTTCACCAACTACCCCATTACTGAAAATTTGTTCATATCTCCCAAAATTTGTGAACATTTGAACCCTGTCGAGATACATCCTAACTGGATCATGATACTCATAACTTGTGAACATCTAACTTGAACCCAATGCTAAGCTCGAAATAAAAAGGAAAAGAAATATTATTGTGAAATTTCCACACAGATATCTACAAGGCAGAGAAAAATGCAGTGTTAAAATGTGATGTTCTAACTTGTGAACATTTTATTTGAACCGACTGCTATCCTTGAAATGAAAAAGGAAATAAATATTTAAAATGGAAAAAATAAAAGAAATATTTATAATAGACAAATAAAAGATATAAATTGTAATTGGGTTAAATGATTTATTTTTAATAGGAAATTTTTAGTTTTGTGTTAGAGGACAATATAAAAGAAGAAAAAGTTAAAAATGAATATGGGAAATGAGTGTAAACATTTAAATATTCGCTCAATTA
Organism: Pinus taeda; assembly: GCA_000404065.3. Lineage (NCBI taxonomy): Eukaryota > Viridiplantae > Streptophyta > Pinopsida > Pinales > Pinaceae > Pinus > Pinus taeda. Next base: position 313,661 of record APFE030176186.1, read on the forward strand.
ATAATAAAAATTTAAATGAAGAACATTATTAAAATTCAATTTGTTATATTTTGATTTTTTTATTAACATGTGAATAGGCTTTGTTACAATACCGTGGGCCAATACTATGTCTTATCAATACGAGAAGCCGAAAAACCATAACTTATTTCACAACCAAAATATTTTATAACAATATGAAAAGATTCTTAATCATGGACATTCAACCCCACATTACCATAGATATTATTAACTTGTAAAAAATAGGCTTTGTTACAATACCATGGGTCAATATCATGGATTATCAATACCACATGCCCAAGAAAAAAAAAATATTTCATAATCAAAATATTTCATAATAATATGACAAGATTCTTAACCATGTAAATTCACCCCCACATTGTGATTGATAATATGAGCTTCCGAATAATCTTTGTTACAATTCCATAGCTTATCAATGCCACGTGACCAAAAACCATAATTTTTTTTACAATCAAATATTTTACAACAATATGAGAAGATTGTTAACCATGGATATTCGCCCTCACTTTACCATGGATTTTAACTTGTCAATAGGATTTGTTACAACACCATGGACAAATATCATGGGTTATCAATACCACATGCCAAAAAACCATAACCTATTTCATAGTAAAATTATTTTATTTTAATTTTATTTTATAACAATTTTTTAATTGAATCTAAAAGGGAAAATGTTACAATTTGAGATATATCTAAACCCTCTATCCTTTTCAATAGTAAAAATATTCCCATATAAATTAAATTAAGCTTTTAATAAAATTAAACTAAGATGGATCTATGATGGTTAAAGAATCATATAGATCCATATTAGCTAAGGATCCAAAGGATAAGAGCAAGCAAAGTGACTAGCAATAATAGATTAAATATAGTGTATGACGTTTTTAAGCTTTTCATCATTTTATTTTCTTTGACATGATTGGTCTAAAATATAGTTTTAATATTTTACAACCAAATAAGTCTTTTTAAATTTAGATAATTTCTTAAACACAATACAATGTGATCAAATTTAAGAGAGCTTTGGGGGTTGGGGGGATTTGGAGAGAGGGAGGGAGATAGTGAAAAAGTTGGAGGGAAGAGAGAGAGAGAGAGGGGGGGGGGGGAAAGGATAGAGGGAGAGATAGAAAGAGAGATATGGAGTTGGATGGGGAGAGAGAGGGAGGAAAGAACAAAGACATAGAGAGAGAGGTGTAAATAGAGAGATATGGAGTGAGAAGCGACAAATGGAGAGAGAGTGGGGGAGAGAGGAGAGGAGTGAAGAGATAGAAGAGGAGAGGAGAGATATAGGGAGAGAAGGTGAAGGGAGAGTGATGGAGGCATAGAGATGGAGGGGAGAGAGAGAAGGAGAGGGAGAGGGAGATAGTGATAGAGTTGGAAAGAAGAGAGAGAGGGAGGGAGAGTGATTAGGGTGGAGAGATAGAGGGACGTGGGAGAGAAGGGAGAGAAGAAGAAGGAAGAGAGACATGAGGAGAGTGTTGGATTAAGGGGGCTTGAGCCAGGTTTAAAGCTATTCATTCCAATCGACAAAACCCTAACTGATGGCCCTTTCTACAGTGGCCTGCATAGTGCAGGTTGTAGTCTCACATGAAGTAGTATTTTGGGATGCTAGAACTAGGTTTCTGCAACTAGAGGCCTGGGTGATGGTCTTCCTAAAGTTCTTATAGATTAGATATGTCTTCGCGTAGACCATTTCCTTTTGACTACCTACTACTACAATTCCATTGGATTGACCTTTAGACCTTCACAAAGGTGTTCACTTGTATTTAACAGGCATCAAAGATAGAGTTTTACTACTTTCATGCAATAAACTAGGTATTTTGCATCCCTTACGATCTAGATCTGTCGTCACACAAACCTACCTTTCTCGAACACTTAACCAAAACAGATTTGTCATATGTCTTCCCTATCTCCATGAAGGGGGTTAATTATACTTATTATGTGTAAACATTATAGATCTATCCTTTTTGTGCATAAATAAAGCATTAAGTCACATAAAAGAGATCACAGAGCGAAGATTCATAAACTTAAACAGAAATAGTTAAACAAGGAACAAATGCACAAAATTTCTCAAAACCAATCTTTACTAAGATATAATGTTCAGATACAAAATTCTTATCCTTGGGGCAAGGGCCTGTGCACTCATCTATGGACATACAAAGGTCTCTATGCACTCAGCTCTAGGAGCCTTCCCCTTTCACCTAATTATAGGAAAAAATAGTTTTTCTACCTTAGCACCTTTCGCTTACAAAGATTCTCTATCAAAATTTATCGTTAGGAATCGCTAAGACTCAACTATGTATACCCTTTTCATTACAATACTATGGCCCGTGGAGCATGGGTGAGTGTCAAAACGGAATTATCACCTACCCATACAAGCGACTAATGCCCCTTTGAATCCTACTGAGCTTCACCCTCTACTTCCTCATTTTTCAAAGACTTTTCATTCTTTGACAAAAACTACTACAAAATTTGACCCTAGGGATCCCATCCCAACAGGCCCCCAACACAAACATGGTGACTCTCCCTCGAGTGCTTCAGATGGCTTCTCCAATTTATGATGAAGTTAAATGAAATCCACCTTTAGGACTTCAAGGGCTATTTTTCTCTGTACGACGACCTCTTGCACTTTTTCGACCAGCTTCTCTATAGTTGGTGTTGGGTGACTTAATTGTCTGTTAAATCCCCGTCATTTAATATGTCAACCCAGGGGTTTCATAAACTTAGAAGAAAACCAAAATATATGGGGACCTTGGATGAGACTATTGTAGCAGGTTTGTTTATAGTGGAAATAAATAATGGAAATGCATATTACAAATAAATTCTAAAACTAAAAAGGTTCTAGTTCAAGATGCAACAAGCAAAGGAAGAGGCTCCCAATTCGAGAGGTCCTGGTTGTCCTCCCCCACAGTACTGTCCTCAAGAAAAGAAACTAAAGAGTAGCAGTATGTGATTTATAGAAAGCAAGAGAAGAGGCTCCTAACTTAGGAGGTCCTCATTTTCCTTCCTCATAGTTCTATTCCAACAAAATTACCATTGCATAAACTAAAAAATAACTTAAAATAAAGAAAAGTAAATGGACTTTAGTTATTTTTTAGACCAAAGAGAAGGAGAGCCTAACTTAGAATCTTGGTTGTCCGCTCATATGTTGATTAGAAAATAAAATTCATTCATTAGCATCAAAAATCAAGAATTCATAAATAACTTGAAACTAGAAAAAGAGAATGAATTTCAATTATTACTCATATCAAATGGAAGAGAGCATAACTTAGTCCCTTGTTTGTCCTTTCATATGCTGATAATATTTAAACAAAAATTTATTTGTTAATAATGAAAAATATTCAAAAATATAAGTAACTAAATGAAAATAAAATCTATAATGAAATAAATCTGTAATGAAATAAAATGTTTCTTTGATCCTTTTAGAGAGAACTCAATTCTCTTAAGAACAATGTGACAAACTATTCCATAAATTCATATACTACATTAAGACAATTTATATATAAAATCGTAGAAAGAAAACATTATTATATTCCATCATAAGTTAGGACACATTTTCCAAAGTCCTATCTTTGGAATGGAGCAGGTACTGCTATTTATACAAAAACATAAGCAACTAACCCATTAATGGAGATCCAGCAATCCCTCCCAGATCCACAAATCCTTCATACGTTTACAACCAATATGCGACACATATTCCTTTATCCATGATTTTTCTCCATGAGATATTCTTAACCCCTATCCGAAATCTCCTTCAAATCTTCTAGAGAATTCAAATTTGAGTCTTGGAGGACACATAAGAGTGTCTTTGAACTTTCCAAATCACCTACACATGTCACCAAACTCATTCCAACTTTAGGGATAAGCAAATACATGTTACTTTTCTAAATTTTAATCATAAATTCACGTTAAATACATAAAATAAATAACTTTGGAAAATGAAAATATGAACCCATATGGTAATGGAAATATAATGATAATGTGATGAAATGAGATGACAAAATGAGCATAAAGGAGAAAATGGAGTGAAAGTGTATGCTAATTTGGCAGCCCAATAGTTGGCCCCTCCATTGTGAGGTGCATGGTCCTTTGTGTCTGATGGAGAGTCTCCATCTTCTCTTAGATATCTGGAGTAATCTCGCTTGCTTCCTATGTCTATGGTTCAATCCGAGCCTTCAAAATTTGTTCTTTGGACTGCACCTCCTCAACCTATGCCTATAGCACCTTCATTTCCTTTAAGTGAATGAAGTGTTGGTCTAACTCCAAAGTGCACACAGTCACCCTAATCTCATCACCTTTTCATTGTGCCTCTCTAATCTTTGTACCCAATATCTGCGGGTTTAAGTCCCCTTGCAATGTGGTCCATAGCACCATTGAATTTTTAAAAAGATAATTGCAGCCCGATACTACATTCTCCAAAGTAGTCATGTGTTCTTTGATGGCTACACTGCGTTGCTCTTTGACCTCTAGTGGAGTAGTCTACTGCAGTTTTAATTGAAGTTTCGAGATATTCATATCATAATTAAGAGTGACTTAGACTACCTCCTCCTTAGACTATCGCACTACAGTGGCCAATTTGCAAACCTTTGTTGACATGGTCACATCCTTTGGAATGTGTAGCTCCAAGACTGAATTACACGCTTGTGTAATTGTTTCTTCTAGTCTTTGGCTTTGTGTTGCTAGATCTTCTTTTTCTTTGAGAGCCTAAACCTTCTCAGTGAAGATCTGTTCATTGTTTATTTTAAATTCACTTATCACCGATAGAATGTTCTTTTCACTGATAAAAAGCTCATTCGAGACCCATTAATGAAGAGAGTGGAAGGTCTAAAGTGGTAGCGCGGCTAAATTAATACCCACTCCTTTGATCCTTCCAATCTGGTCGTTATCTTCCTGTGACTTCATGTGTACTGTTCCTTCGAGTAAGGGAATGACTCTGAGGTCTAGAGTCCATTCTACTTCCATGACGCTCATGTTCACTTGCTATAGGATCTCTTAAACCCCACTCACGTGTCCAACGCTCACACGAATTCTTCATGTTTGAATCTATAACTTGTGTAGATACTTCAAGACACTCCCTAGCGTCTGTATGTACTGTTACTCAAACTGTTGTAACAATTTTGTTGTTGTATCTCAAACCTTGTCCCCGATCTCATCCACATCCCCTTTAGTGAGGACCATTGAATCTGCATGCACCTATTTATTTGGCTTTTTCTTCTTCTGGCATCGAGATGTCATCTCCTCTTGGCACTTTGAAAACCTGATGAGAGTGCTCTACGCATCACCCCTGACTCCTTCTGGCTCAGAGTGTTCCTTCTCTTTAGTATCTTGGGAAGTTAATGTTTATACTTTTACCGTAGCCTCTTTCATAGCGTGCTCTTTATCGGTAGTTACCTTAGTAGTAGCTTCTTTAGCAATAGCTTCTTTCTTCTTATATTTGACAAATTCCCACGCCACTACCTGTGCTACTTCCTTCTACATTTTTGCAGTTGTCGTCTATGTGGAAGAGCCTTCCCCACCTCTCTTGGTAACTTTACCATGTTCTATGGGTTGTCACCTCTCCATTGGCCAGCTCCCCATAATATCATGTAAGTCTGTCTCTAAAAATATGTATATAAACTTGTGCAAGAGTCTCTTAACATCTCACCTTCCACGGATGGAGACATTATGAAATTCTGCCTTAAATTCCACGAATGCCTGTAACTGGTCAAACAAGGTTAGAGACAACCTTGGCCTCTAACTTATCACTATGTGGAGGACCATCTTAGCCAATATCCAGAAACATTCTAACTCCATGATCCTCTCTGGATCCTTCATCACCCATAGCGAAGAAAAATTTGTTGCCTTGGCTAAATCATCTTCCTGTGGAGGGAACTGACAATCCTCGGGTAGTTGCCATGCAACCTGTACAATCAACAATAGGAGCCAAACATAGGGAAATTCCTTTCTTTCCTCTTGCGCTTCGTGGCAGTTTTCTAAGAATTCCTTGCAAAGGTATTGTGCCCAGTTGCTTTGCAGTGCCTTTGCACAATGTGTAGCTAATGAAATTACTGGCACCGGAACCTCGTCTGCCTAACATTTTCTCGTGAGCTTCCCTACCAAGATATGAGCACCATACTACACTACTTGGTCTGTGATAGAGAAGAAAGAGTATCTGCATGACTTCTCGATCAACCCAAACTCGATTTTGATTTTACCTACGAGCTCCTTCTCCTTGCTTTTGCCTCCAAATTCCTTACCTGGATCCCCCTGTTTATAGGGAAACATCATAATTCTATGGATCAGAGTATCTGTTATGGGGATAGGTTCACCTAACCACAAACACCCATCATGAACCAGTGTGAGCAATTGGAACACACATACAATATTAATAATTGACATGTGAAAGTGTGGCATACACAACATGTGTAGCAATCCAACTTTCTTGACGCATTTTACCCATTTCATCAGTTCCAACCTAGTGACCCCAGTCTCTTCATTGTAAATTTTGGTCATGTATTTATTGGTGGCCAAGTGAGGAAATTTCTCGTGGTTGGAGAGATCCCAATCCTCTAATTTTAACACTGGGATATGTGCTAAGAGTGCACCTTCAAATACCACTTCCTATGGAAGTAGCGGCATAGAGACCATGAACTTTCCCGAATTTGGGTCCTTGGTTACCTTCACTTTCCCTTTCCATGGAGGGATCTACCTTGGTAGCCTAGTGATAGAATCACCCTCATCAACATCCAATTCATCAACTCCATGGCAAAGTTCTTCTACTTCCAAATCCACTAGTTCCTTTGGCTACTTTTCCATATCCTTCCTCTCCTTTTGTCCACCCTCTGCAGGGTCCTTCTTTGGTGGCTGCCTCACCAGTACAAGTTTTGGTTTCTTTTGCTTCTCCTTAGCAGCCAATTTCATTTTCCTAGCTGACCTCAGCATCATAGGCATAGATGGTGCAGCTTCCATTGAGACTACTTTAGGATCTTCTGCTTGACAGACATTAGCTTCATAACTGATAGGCTCAGCCATCTATTCAAGGATAAGCTTCTCATTCTCCTCAGGTAGTTTCACAAATGTCGGGCTTGCAATGAAATTCCCCCAAGTTTGTTGATTCATAGTGTGAAGAGAATAGTGCTCGTATGCAATTCTCGGAAGGAAAGGCATTCTTTGCCACACCGAAATGCTACATTTATAGTTGATTTTGAATTCAAATCTGACCATTCCCTTAATTTTCTGACTATAAATACATATTTGGTAGTAGATCTCCAAATATTTTCACCATAAATGTCGCCTACCAACTTTTCCTAGTGGGATTTTCGCTATTCAATCATGAATAATGGTTTCAACGGTTAGCTTTGGACCTAGATGGGTGGCATAAATCCCCATTGTGCAGCTTGTTCATCATAGCTTCCTCTATCGTAGCTTCTTCAATCACATCTTCTTCGGTCATAGCTTCCTCTATCGTAGCTTCTTCAATCACATCTTCTTCGGTCATAGCTTCCTCTGTCGTATCTTCTTCCTCCGTTGTGTAGCCTACATAATGTGGTTTCCTCTTCTTCGGGTGGTGTAGTTTATAGTCCTGCGCTCCCTTGTAGCTAACTGGAGTGCTAAGATTGTCCTGCTAACATGTAGTCATTGTACAAGGGTAGGATCCCCTATATATAACTTCAATAACCTCCAATTCACACTTGCAGGGAACAATTCTCCATTCAGCTTCACGAGCTATCTCTGCCACCATTCGTGATTTTGCTGACTACATAGGGTCCCAACCAACACATTCGAAATTTACTTGGAAACTTTGTGAACTTGCTGTCATAGTGAAGAACCAAATCATTCACCTTAAATGTGCACAACTTAATGTGCTTATCATGTCAGGCCTTCTCATGTTCCTTTTACACTTACTGGTGAAATCTGGAAAGAAATCGGTCTTCTACCAACTCCATCAACTACGTGAGCCATTCCTCCAAGGTGTCACGATTTGTCATCTCTATCAAAGACGCAATCCACAACCTTGGAAAAATATATTCCATAGGCATCAATGCCTCGATCCCATAGACCATCCTAAATAGAGTTTGGCCTGTCAACTTCTTGCATGTCATCCTGTATGCCCATAGGACCATCGAGACACATACATCTAATCATTTCTCTTCACATTACAAACCTCTGTCAATGCATTCTCCATAATATTATTCAATGCTTTCACTGTACCATTGGTTTGGGGATGATAAGGCATACTCTTCAACCATCATAATGATTGTTTCGTTTAGGAAATGTGTACCCCTATCACTCATCAATAATTTAGGGCACCCAAACTGTATTAAGACATATTCAAATAGGAATTTCATAGGTATAACAACAATACAATCCTTTCCAAGCTGTGTTTCTACCAATCTGGTTAAGAACTCCATCATAGTAATAATGTACTACTCACCTGTCTTCCTTCCTAGTGGTTGTATCAAACCTATAAAGTCAGTATTCCACTTCCTGAATACCTATAATGAGACTTGAGGGTTCAAGGGAAATTCACCTCTTTGTGAAGGCTTTCCTATTCTTTGACAAGCATCGTTAGCCACCATAACGCTTTGTGAAAAATATTCTTTTGGTCGCTCTACATGCATAATGTCCTCTTGTCACTCTTCCATGTGCGTCAGCAAGGATACCAGTGTGCTCAAACTCCGGAACATATCATCACAATAGTTCATATGTTCCCATCTTATAGAAGTGTCCTGCAATAAGAGAAAAATCAGCAGTGGGAACCACCAATTCCTTGTTACATTGAGTAGAATACCCTTCCAGAGTTGTTCCATTGGTTAGAAATTGAATAGTGTTTGCAAAATGGTCATTTGCAACACGCACATCAAAGAGCTATGCATCTGAGCATCCTTCATCTAAATTAGTTGGTTCTTCAGCTGTCTCAATCCTAGATAGATGATCTAGTTCCGCATTCAGTCATTAAGGCTTCACTATTACTTCAAAGTCATACTCTTGAAACATTAACAACCATTTACAGATTCCCCCCCTAATACAGGCTTGTTGACCAAGTACTTGAGAGAAGAGTGATCTATGTACATTTTGAAATGTGCACCCAGTAAATAATGTCACAACTTCTACAATGCATCAACCATCGCGAGTCCTTCACACTCTGTAGTGGAATAGTTATTTTCATCTTTTGACAGTTTCCTACTTGCAAATGCTATTGGATGATAAATATCACCTTCAATAGGCTTGGTCAATACAACGCCCAATGCAATACATGGGGCATATACATGCACATGGAACTCTTTCTTCCAATCCGAAAATACTAAGATGGGTGTAATCACCATCATGTCCTTTAACACATCAAGACTTTATTAACACTCCTCATCCCATAAAAATTCGAATCCTTCTTTAATAGTTTCTTCGTAAGTGTAGTGATCTTGGGAGAAGACTTGATAAACTTCCTATAATATCTTGTGTGGCCTAGCGTTGTGCGCAACTGCTTAACATTTTTAGGAGCTTCTAGATTCACAATCACTTTTATCTTCTCAAGATGCACCATCAATCCCTCCTTACATACAACATGGCCTAGCAAAATCCTAAAAGGCACGCAAAATATATATTTCTTCAAATTCACTGTGATCTGGTACTGGCAATATGTATTCAATAGGAGGCACAGACTTGCAACATGGCACTTTACCAATCCCAACATAGTATAATCATCAAAGTATACTTCCAAGAATTTATGAATAAACTCCTTGAACACTGCGATTAGTACCCTAGAGAAGATTTTGGGCACACTCTTCAACTTGAATGGCATCACTATATATTGAAACCAACCCCACTCTGTCGCAAAGGTTCTTTTGCTGCGATCCTCTGACACGACCTTTAATTTATGTTATCCTCAGAACCCATTAATGAATGAATAAGCCTCTTGTCCACCCACATTCTCAAGCACTTCATCTATAAATTGTGTTGGGAACGGATCATGCACACATGCATCGTCCAACTTTATCAGATCTACATATATAGTAATTTCACCCTACTATTTCCTTTCCAGGACAACCATCTGGCTCATCCAATTGGATTTTTCCACTGGTTCAATAATTCCAACCTCTAGCAACTTATCAAGCTATTTGTGCACCTTTTTTTTACACTTTGTATTGAGCCTATAAGATCTCTACTTCACGAGCTTCCCCTCAAGTTTCAAACAAATTTTCATTATGCTCAAATCTCCTACAATACCTTTTAGATATGAGAACTTTGTTGGGAATAGATCCTCCTATTCACACAGTAGTTTAGCCAACTTATCAACTATATCTTCATCTCAATAGTCTCCTACCTTTGCAAATTTAGTCTCTGCATCACATCCAATATTTACTTGCCTAGTTTTCAATGTCTCTGTTACATAAGGATTCCCTATATTAGGTCCTTCAACCTCGTGCTAACCTTGAGTCTCTGGAATGTTGATCTCTCTTGGATCATCTTATTCTTCTTTGGCCTTCACATTGTAGCATTCTAGTGCGTGGTGCAACTATGTAATTGAGTCTGGTTGTACCAATTCCAACAACTCTTCAAGCATTCTAAAAATAGTGGCCTTAATCTCGTGGAGTGATTCATCAATGCACTCAAACCCATCTTCAAAGAGTAATGTTAATAAGAATCTTTCCCTCGAGATATCCCATTCAACTGTTTTGTAGCGCAGCTCTGTCCCTAGCTACCAATTCATAGGGATATTGTCCAAGGTATGGCAGAAAACATCTATCGAGTCTGGTTGAGGTTCTTCACCCCAAGCTTTATTCCATCACGCCAAATGTTCATGCATGTCATCATTCCCACTACACTTCTCAGTCATATGGGTATTAGCATAGCCAAACCTTAGCTTCATCATCCTTGTATATTCCTTCTAGTCAACAAAACACTCCTTGTGCATACCCCACCATCGGGTAGGTGTAGCACATAGTGCTAATTCAAGTGTCTCGAAGTGGTGTTCATCAGGCACCTCCCTTTCAAGTTCATCCAAAAATATATTAACATCATGTAAGACATCATAAGGTGGAATATTCCTTAGTAGACATGCATCTGAGTGATTTGGTCATCATATTGCAACCCAGCGTAGGTATTTCATGGAAATTATTTTTCCACTGTTCGAGCTCTTCATCTGAATCTGAGGTGCAAAAGCTCTCTCTATCCCATGCGATCCATCCATGTATTGTGGGATTGATCTAATCTTCACGTCGTACCATGATCTTGTGTATATGATCTAGATCAGCATCTTCCTCCACAAACTCGCAAACAGGTTCAGTGTTATGAAACCAACTCACAAAAGGATAGAAAAGATAGATAAACACCTTAGAAATAAGCCTCTTCAAGGGGGAGACCTCCTTTACATTACACAAATGAACAATTCTTGGATGATACAAAGGACAAGACCTCCTTTCTATATATAGGAGTCTAAGGGGTCATAATATAATCAGAGCCGACATAATAATAATAATGTAAGGGAACAATAATAACAACAGTGGGCTTCTATGGGGCACAATAATAACAATATGGGAACTACATGGGCACAAAAATATAATAAGGGGGTTGTACTAATAACAATAAGGGGTTACACTAGTAGTATAGGGGCCTAACATTCCCGTCTCCTTCAAAAAGTGTTGTCCTCGATGCTTGAGTAGTTCTTGATGCTTCTGTATAAAATTCTTCCCATGTGGAATCTTCAGTTGGTAAGTTCTTCCACTTGACGAGATACTCTAAAATTGATTGATTTCATAGCTTTTAGGTTCTCTTTTCTGTGACTACTCCAGGTTCCAATATGATTTTTCCTTCCTCGTCAAGTTCTGGCAATATTGTTTGAATTGGGATCTTCTATAACTTTTAAATGAGTTCCCACTCCTTTGGGCATATGGATATTTGTAGGGCCTAACGTTTGTTGGAACACTTCCTAGAATCAAATGAATAGCATGATCATGATCAAGAATAGTTGGGAGGCCTTTGGGAGTCTCAAATACCTTGGAATGATTGTCTAAGACATTTTGAAGATCTAGAGAAATACATGATTTCGATGTGGGATCCTCTAGTGAACATAATTGTGCAATTACGACCCGTTGTTCTTTATTTAGAAGATTTGTCATGTTGTTAGAGTTGATTATCTTTCCAGGTTTCCATTCGATACCCCTCAGTTCAACTTCCTTTCCTTCCCAAAAACAATTCAAGAAAAGTTCTTGAAAATTAAAAGCTATCATACCCAAAGATTGTAGCAATTGGACTCCTAGTAAGACATCCGCACCACCCATTGGAATGGAAAGCATTAGGCTATTCAATACATATTCTCCCATGGATAGCTTGATATTATGGCACTTTCCAGAGCAATTTATGGTTCTTCCACTTGCAACCATTACTTGACACTCTGGTGCTGGATATAGGAAGAAATTCAATTCCTTGGCTATCTTGCAATGAATAAAATTATGGGTGTTGTCCAAATCAATCAAAACTATTACCTTTCTCTTCTTGATATGTCCTTCTATCTTGATAGTTTGAGGAGTGGTAATTTCTTCCAATGCATTACAAGATATGGTCATATTCATTTCTTGATGCTCGATGTAATCTTTCACTTCTTGAACATTTTTCTTCTTGATATGTCCTTCTATCTTGATAGTTTAAGGAGTGGTAATTCCGGCCAATGTGTTACAAGATATGGTTGGATTCATTTCTTCTTTCTCGATGTGATCTTCCAGTTCTTGATCCTTTTGCTTCTTGATATGTCCTTCTATCTTGAGAGTTTGAGGAGTGGTAATTCCTTCCAATGCTTTACAATATATGGTCAGATTCATTTCTTCTCTCTCTGCAGTGGGTTCCTGCTATATATCCTCTTATTTTGATGTTTCATGATCCTTTTCTTCCTCCTCTTCATAATATGTGTAAAATAATTTCTTCTCATCACACTTATGACCTTTAGTGCATTTGCTATGAAAATTGTAAGAAAGCCCTTTTTCTCTTTTTTCTTCCAATTGTTGTGGTGTAAACCGTGTAGGTTGTGGAAGGCTAGGAGAGAAAGCACTTCCATAATTATAGTTGTGAGTGGTGGGATTCCTTGTTTCCATAATTTCTCTTTCAACTTTTCTTGCCCACATAAATGCCTTCTCCAATGAATCAGGTTCCCAAAGATGAACCTCATCTTGAATGTTATCCTTTAAAGTACCTATGAAGACATCAACCATTTGCTTCTCTAAAATATCATTTATCCTTATATTAAATTTTTGAAAGTCCTCAATGTGCTTTGCCATTGAACCCTTTGTTTGAGATTTATCAATTGGCTAAAGAACGTGTTTCTTTTTGTATCCCCATAATGTGCTATCATTTCCTCCATGAAAATTGACCATGTAACCAGTGGTTTACAAGAAAAAAGCCATTTATACCATAATAATTGATTCGGTTCTAAATAATTAGATGTGAGACTTACCTTCTATAATAGTTTTACACCATGTAGATCAAAATATTTCTCCATCTGTAGTATCCAATTTACCGAATCCTTGCAATCAAACTTCCTCATCTCGCTTTTTCTTGATTTCAGAAGCTCAATCTTGAAAGGACTGTAGCTTTGTAATTTCAGATCTTTAAGTTCAAAAATTTCAGCTTCTAATAGCCTCTTGAGTCCTCTTTCTAATTCTGCAAGTCTGATTGCAATTGGATTCTCAATGAAAGATTTATTCCCAATATACCGTGATGAACTAATTATATACTAGTTCAGTAGAGTGAACTTTTACGATGTCCCATGTGTCGATGTGTCAACCTTAGGTTCTGAAAATTATACTCAAACAAAATACAATATGTCCTCTTTTTGTAACTTCTTACAAAATTTCAATATAATTCTCATAGAGAATGTTATGACGATGTTCCCAAGGTCACTTGTTTAGGATGTATTTCAGGAGTCTGCAAAAACCCTAAATTCCTCAGATCATATATCTAAAAATATAGTGAGACAAGATCTAAAATTTTCACCCAAGGTTTAGACAGATTTTTTTTCAATTGGGTTTTTTTTTTTGGGATTTGAAACTTCATAGCGAAAAAGTTAGAAAACAAATTCCATGATGACCTATTTTAGATGAAATTTTGGAGCTTTCAAAAATCCTAACTTCCTCAGATCACATATCCTAAAATGTAGCGAGACAAGATCTGAAATTTTGATCTGAGGTTCAGCGTGATTTCTTCTCAAATGGATTTTTCCTTTTAGCTTCCAAAACATTGCATAAAAACAGTTATAGCGAAAATTCCATGATGACTTGTTTAGAGCAGCTAAACCCTAGAATCCAACACTCTGATACCAAATGTTATGAAACCAGCTCACAAAAAGATAGAAAAGATAGATCAATGCCTTAGAAATAAGCCTCTTCGAGGGGAAAACCTCCTTTACATTACACAAATGAGCAATTCTTAGATGATACAAATGACAAGACTTCCTTTCTATATATAGTAGTCTAAGGGGTCATAATATAACCAGAGCCGACATAACAATAATAATGTAAGGGAACAGTAATAACAACAGTGGGCTTCTATGGGGCACAATAATAACAATATGGGGACTACATGGGTACACCAATATAATAATGGGGTTGTGCTACTAACAATAATGGGTTACACTAGTAGCATAGGGGCCTCACATTCAGTATAGTGTGTTCCTTTTGTAGGGTCCAGTGGCACAATAACCTTGAGCACCTTCCTTTCAAATGTCATATTCTGCTACTTCATATTAATTACCGCATCCCTATCACAGACCCAATCAATTCCTAGTAGCATGGGATATGTACTACTATAATCTACTATTTCTATTACTTCGAAATCATCTAGCACACTCTCTCCCTCAATGTTTATTGCTACACCATATATGCACCCCATCGGAGTAATATTATACTAATTGGCCATGCATAGTTGTATAGGAGACTATTGAACCGTAGGTCTCTCCAGTTCTTCCCATATCCACTTAGGTAGTATGTTTTCATCATAACCCAAATCTAGGATGACTTGATCCATTTCATACTCTCCTATTTGTGCAGTCATCCTCATCTCGTGCCCTGTCCTCATCTTATGCTTACCTACTTTCCTTACAACATGTTATTATGAAGGAACCTTAATCTTATCTCCACACTTGCACTAGTAGAAAATGATGAAATTAATGACTACATGACTAAAAAAGTTAGTCCCTACAACTTTTCCAAGTTAAATACTACTAGAAATGAACAATCTTAAGTGAGCCAACTAAAAGTGACTAACATAATTGACTAATTTAGTCATGAGTTAAAACAAATGACTAGATTATAAGTAATACAACTAAAAATGACCAACATGAATGACTAATTTAGTCCATGAACAAAAATATGACTACCTAACAAGTACTATAATAATACAAATTAGTTGTTTATGTTTGTCATTTTACTTATGTGACTTCAACAATCTAAACTTAGAAGTGATATAAGAGATTCAATCTTGTTATAGATTAGCTAAAAGATTATACTTCTTAAACGCTTCTTTTATTTTGTTATTCTTATTTTTATTTACTTTGAGATTTTTTATTATTATAGGAAATTACATTACATTACTTGCAAGTTCCTGTTGGCTTAATTGAAAAAGTCAACCAAAACATAAACTAACAATTTCATAAATTTACAATGTAATGAAAATGTAAAGTGTGTAAATATAAATTCATCTTCTTTATACATAGCTTGAGTGGGCCTAATGGTTAATAGCATGTGTTTTCTCCTAAGAGGTCATAGGTTCAAAATCTGAGCGGGGTAGAGTATGTATGCCTTCGTAGACTTAGCGGTCAAATCGCTGCATAGAGGTGGGTCCCTTGTCCCACAAACAACGGGGTCTCATACACCAATTTGGTGTCTGGCTTGGTCGTGACCTTAAAAGTGTATAATAATCATTGACTGCTAAGTCTACGTGACCTTAAAATTGGATACTAATCATTGATTGCTAAGTCTGTGAAGGCATACATACTCTACCCCTTAAGTTTTGAACTTGTAATCTCTTAGGAGGAAAATATACTTGTGTTATTTTACGTGCTTTTAAAATTTAGTCTATATTTTAAATATAAATAAAAAATTCAAATATTTATTATTTTTAGGAAAACATATCAACTATATTAATACTTTTAAATTCATCCATTGATTTTTTTTAAACAAATTTGAATTAATAAATTAATAAACTAATCATTTTAAAACATATATTTAAAACTTTGTTCTATAATATTGTAGCAAATACTTAAATTTATACAAACAAATAATAATAGAAGTTAATATTCTTTTTGAATTGAATTTTTTTAGATGCACTATAAAATAGAAAATATACACAATATTCCATACTCTAATTAACCATTGCAGCTAAATGCAATGATACATTCTTATGAGGAGAGATGGAAATTTGATTTTCCCTCCACTCGTTGGGTCAAGTCATTCATAACCACTCCAATTTGTTCAGAACCACACAATTTTTCATTTTCCTTTCTCCCATACACATTTTTCAATAATGTTCCCTTCTCTCTTGGTTTTTTTAAGGCTCAATCCTTCAGAGTCTTGAATGAATCACAACAGAGAAGACCGGTCCTAGTCGTAGGCCTTGGTTTGGTAGCAGAATATGAATGGAAGGTTCTGAATGAATATGGATTTGTATATAAGAGACAAAAGTGAAATCACAATGTCCCTCTCCCTCCTCCTTTACCCATTTCTATCGATACCACACAACTACTAGTGATGAACAGTCTGTCAAGAAGCATCGCCAGCTAAACAAATTATATCTGCTAAAGCACAAAGCCAAATATGCAGAAGAAATCATAGAGTGGGAATCACTTTCCCAAATGTCGCAGAGCAGATCCACATCCACAATCACATTCATGAATGAACTAGTATGATATTCATCATCTGTGCCTCGGACGAAGATGAAGAATACTCGTAAATGCATCCTTAGGGAGCTTCCAAAGTAGGTACTACACATTATTTGCCCACTTCTCTGCCAAATGTTGAACTGGTTTGTTTTCTCAAATTGGGTTCAATGAGTTTGTATTCCCAATTCCCCTCTGCAGGCTAAATCCTAGGAGAACTTTATCCAGGGTATAACGAGTAGTAGATGCCACATGTTTTTCTGTTACATCCCATAGAATTTTTTTTGGTAATTTAATTTTACTATTTAGATATTACCCTAAAATTTGAATGGTGCATTGATAACATTATTGTGCTAAATATGAATGACCATTATCACTAATTGAATATAAATTATCTACTTGTGAAAAAAAAATTTGTTGTACCATACTTCTTTTTCTTGATTTTTTTATATTGGGCTGCCAATTTATGACTCTGTGGGTGCCAACTAAGAGTGGGAATTTGAGTCTCGAAATATATTGTTGGGAAGGTTCCTCTATCGAAACCTAAATGTTCTAGGATTTTTCTTTAAACTCTATTGACTCATTTTGATGAAATTATCTGTGAATTTTTTATACATATTATGTCTCAAAGTTTCTCGAGTCTTACAGAAGTGTTAGATCTTCTTAGAGAAAGAATTATATTCTAACAAGGCCATAGGAATACCATAAGTTTACGTGTAAATAATCCCTTTCAATGTGTGGTCTTTATCCCTGTATTTGAGTTTGCAATGACACCTTTTTCTTGTTAGGTGAGTATGCCTAGACTGTGGAGTAAATCATTGCAATGTTGCTTCTTTGCATGTCATTTCCAAGCTTCTTCTTCAAGGGTTTACCCTGTGGAAGTTGAAATGGAACATAGACAAAAATCCCTTTATCAAAGAATGAATAAACCCCAATGTAAGGAAGCTATTATTTAAGGAATGTAGCCCTCTACAAATGAATGTTTCTCTCCTAGATGAGGTGAGAATTTTGTGAGGTCCTCTGCCACTCCTCGAAAGAATTTTGCCATACTATTTTTCCTAGGAACTGTGCCATCCCTACCAACCTTGACCCCTAGTCCCTATTCTCTCACACAACCACCTTTTCGACTTCCCTTGACAACCTAATATTTGCAACCCCTCCCCCCTTCCCCATGCCAACTTAGAGGGACACCGGGAGAGTAGTAAGAGCTATGAGTACCAATAGATTGGCATATGATGAAGGGATTGAAGTGTAATTTATTAAACATGGCATTCGGTCAGCTTTCAATGCTCAAAGGATGAATTAGGACTGTTGTTGCTAATTTTATCCTCCTACTATTTCTATTTCCAATTTTTTTCAAAGTTACCAAAGGCTTCCACTAAGATATTTGATGCAGTTATTAATTCTTACAACTTTTAGCTTTACAAATTTAGTTAGCTTTATAACTTTCATTGCACACAAAAACCAATTTAAAAGCAAAATCTAGTTTTTTAGCCTTTTCAACTTTTGTGCCTTTGGCACCCATGCCTCATTTGGTCGATTAATTTCTACATTTCGTGGGAAGGTGGTGGGTTATTTTTCTTTTGAAAGGGATATTTGGAGATCTTTTCCATGGATATTAGAGAAGTAGAAAAGAAATTGATGCTATTGAAGAGGCGGGCGAATTCACAGTTAAGTGACAAACATATAGGGCATATTCAGAGCCCCATCAAATATCTATTGAAAAAGGAAGGGAATACATCAACAAGTATGTAAATCATGACCTCTTGAGTTACTTGTAAATTTTCATTCAAAAATTTTGGGTTGAACATGTTTGTTGTCTATATTTTTTTTTTTTTACATTCGATGATAGTGTTTTTTTTCTTGGAGTTCAACAACAAGTTCTATAATATTTTTTTGCTTTGGATACAAACAATGCAAATATTTGAAGATTTGTTTGCTTCAAAAGGTTGTATTTTTTTTTGATAAACTCAAGAGCTAATATTTTACCTTTCAATTTCTTTTTTGCATAACATTATTAGGTACTTCTTTAAAACCATTTTTTTTTTGCTAAAATCGTCTTAATAATCCATGAATGCTTGTTCATTGCTAAGAGAGGTTGTTAGCAAGTAACTAGGCAATATGGAAACACACTGTAAGATCCGAGTGTTTGTCCACCTAGGGTTTTATGATCTTAGCAGTGTTTTGCAAGTAACATACAAATGATTCCATGACTAATCTTAAGCTTGTATAGTTTTACCTAGTGACTCCTTTTTGAGAGAAGAAGTGAAAACTTAATTTGTAACAAGTGCATGCCTTGTATTTATCTATATGATGACTATGGTCCTTGACATGTTGCAATGGTTGGGTGCTTGCAAATAAGTTGACCTAAATAAACTAAAATTTGAGTTTATTTGTGCCCTTTTGGGTGAGTTTTGTTTAGATCAAATAGAAAAATTTATGTATTTGAGGATTCTTATGGTTATCTACATTTTAAATGAATGTTTTATGTCAAAATGTTGTTTAATGAATTTATGAACGTATAAATTTGTATTTTCGATATTCATGGCATAAATGTTCACTTTAAGGAAAGTCTGCAATGAATTCTGAAACATGGAACTCTTCCTACTGTATTTCTAGTGTTTGTTAGAAACTTTAGTGTTGGAAAACTAAGGTGCATGTTTTATCAGAGTCAAAAAACAGTCTGAAGTGCTAAATCATAAAAATAATATTAATTAATAGAAGTAAAAGATAAAATCATACTAGTTGAAATAATGACTTGGTAGAGATCATTTATTGCACCAAATCAATGTTATCAGAACCGAACTCATGATCAAACCAAAAAACCTTGTGGACTAAGAACTGGTCGGAATTGGACTGGAATTGGTAAAAAAACAAAAAAAAAAATAGCTTATCAAAAACACATAAAATATTCATATTTTAAATAAAAACACATATATTCATGTGCATCCATATGAATCCAAACCATTTATACACCAATATGCAAAATTTCTCATTTACATTTCATGTAAGGGTGGACATAACCAAAATAGCATCGAGTGCAATCCATCTCTGAACTGAAAATACATCAACAAATAGGCTCTAGATGTCCTCTAACATCTAAAAAAAATCATGGTACAAAAATTCCTACATATCATGAAAACCATAGCCTATATTGGGGTCTTTGTCATCAATATAACCATTCAAGCATTAAAATAGGGTAGGAAAAATGTAGCATGTCATGTCAAGATTTTGTTTGAGTGATGGGTACATTTTTAGTAGAGTCATGATAGATGAGTTTGACAACCAATGCCACTAAAAAGAAAGTACATAGAGGGATTGGTTCTCTTTCTTAAATACTAGTTCTATACCCTCGTATATGAAAAAATCCGATGCAAATATTGCCATCCTCCTAATCTTGAAATCCTAAAAAACTCTTAAGTTTGCTAGATTTTGAGTGAAATATAAAATCCTACTTTCTCCATATGAAATCTAATGAGGTTGGAACCACTCACAAACATATTGAGTCATTTCATGGTAATGTTATAAATTTAAGTAAAAGTGACATTCTCCTTTATCTTTCATTTTCATCCTTTTACTTTAAGGATTTAACTTTACCATGAATTGCATAGAAATACTATGTCCATAGGCTTGATTATTAGGCTGAGGGCCGTAAGCTTGAATATTAGGCTAGCCTAGGGGAGAATTAGAAGTGGGCTAACCAACTAAAAAGATAAAATAAAAAACGAAAAAAGGTAATTATTTTATGTTTCCGTGCATAGGTGTAAACTGCACAAAACTGGTTTTCAAGTGGTTAGTTTAGTGAAATATGCTAGTTCAAAGGCCTATTTCGGACTAGTTTTGAGAAAAACATGACCGATTCTGATAATATTACACCAAATTCACTCAGTATTGATAGGTCTTTCAGCCTGGTCTAGGATGTAATAGTTATCCATCAGTGTGTATGCCTCAATTGATTCCATTAGCTGCATTCACATGAAAAAATGCTTTCAGGGGGTTTTGAACTTTGGTTTAAGTATTTTAATGAAGTTGTAAGTACTTAACCACAACTCGCCTATCAAAATATTTGAGTCATAACACTAGTTATGACTCATACCAATCTAAACCAAATCCCTTCAAGGCATTTTGGCATGCTTCTCTAGTACTAGCTCATGCAATTTGGGTATTGCCTTCTTCATTCCCTAGGTCTACATAGCCATAGGTAGGAAAAACATATGTTGAACATGTTTTGAATTCATACCTAATTCCCACATTTGTTCCAAATTTTTGAGAGAATCATTACCTTGTCCATATATGGCATATGTTGCAATCATGGTTTACCAAGAAGTGACATGTGGTGGCTACTTTTAATTGAATAAATGTTGTGTCTTATATATTTTTTCACATTTTTCATGCATGTTTATAATGGTTCCCATTACAAAAAAATTTAACTAAAATCCACTTGATTATTTAATCATGAATCTCCATACCATGTTCTCGAGTTCCCTTGTAAGAACATACAATAAATATAGTGGAAAAGTTCTTTTATGTGGGTTTACTCCTACCACTTGTATTTATTTGAGACAATGCTTTGTTAAGGGATTTTGTTAAACATATCACTTGCACTCTATATGCCTCCCCATTTCACATACTTCCTTACAGAGGCATTCCATAGAAACATATTCACCTCAAGACCACTCCCATGATTTGTTCACGAATCTCCATGCTCTCTTCTAAAGTTTCCAAACTGCCACACATGAAGAACCTTATAAACTCTTTTGGATTCTAGCCTAATACCTTTATGTATCTTTTTATAGCTTCAGGGCCTCAAGATAATTTTAGTTATGTGCATATCAAGCAATGATGGTGTTTCATTAGACCACATCTTTAAAATAGGAACCATGCCTTCTCTATGGTTCCACATTTCACATGCATGTCTATGAGGACATTTTCCACAAAGGAATCCAACTAAAATCTATTTATATTTATCTTCACACCACCTTCCAAAGCTTTCAATTTGGAACATGCAGATAAAGAACAAGAAAAGATGAATCGATTCGGTGGTATTCCTTCTTGCTACATATGATGAAACAATGTCAATACATGCATTTTATTTCCATGACTTATCATGACACTCCATGAAATCGCATCTCATCCACGATTTCAATCAAAAACTCCACAAGTATCTAATAGAATCCCACACTAAGCATACATGTTGACATTGGATTGTATGATAATGTGTTGGGCATAAGTCCCATTTAGGGATGTGAGAACAAATCCTATTTTAGGGATGCTAGTGTGGGCTAATTTTCCTTCCTATCAAAGCTCACCTCTTAAAACACTTTTGAAACACAAAAACTTTTGCATAATAATTTACAGTTCC
The DNA here is from genome assembly GCA_000404065.3 of Pinus taeda. Taxonomy (NCBI): domain Eukaryota; kingdom Viridiplantae; phylum Streptophyta; class Pinopsida; order Pinales; family Pinaceae; genus Pinus; species Pinus taeda. The sequence continues at coordinate 335,875 of APFE030176186.1, forward strand.
GTCCATCATATGCATAATGCATACAAACTCTTTCAGTTGACCCTATTTACAAAATTACTCACACAATCAATACACCTAGTATTATAATTTCCATTCGCTTTTACAAATTCTTGTCAAATTTTTGTACAAGAAGCAAATATAAATTCTAGTAGATAAAAAATGTACCATTTTGATATGCCTCTATATCATCAAAATATATTAATATGATCACCTATAATGGTAGCAAGCCTTGACTAGGAGTTCTATACACAATAATCTCTACAAAAAACTGTACTTGCAGTGAATAAATAAAGGGATTTTATACAGACATCGACGCTAGTGCTACCATTGCTTTCAAATCTAGAAATGTTGATTGCATGGTCAAACTGTGTGGTACAGGTTGACGTACACTGTGGATTATTATTAATATCACTTGTGAATCAAGTCTTATGTTCATGTTTAGCAATGTTGGAAAATACTACTAAATGAATAGGTCCTTGGCCTTCACTGAGATACTACAAAGAATTTCAACAAGGCATAAAAAAATGGCTCTACTAACACCAAATTTCTAGTCATGACTTATAGATCCCTTATTTAACTTCTCAACATTATTTGTTTGAATTATTATCTTTTCACTAGGAACTAGTTTTGTTTTTAGCTCTAGTCAAGCCAAAATTATAGTCATAGAGTATTGAGTTCCTATTAGTGATTTCAAGATTTAGCTTAACATCATCATTTCTAGTGTACAATAAAATAATCCTTGCTTATTTGGCATAATCCTCTTCTACATCCACATCGTTAGCAAATTCTGAAGAATCATCGAGAAATCACTTTCAACTTTTTCAAGCATGCGAGCTATGAAATAGGGTTTTGAATTCATCTTTACAATTCTCAAGATGATCTGCATGTTCCTCATTATCTACTAATTTCCCTTCTATAGAATTATTAGGTTTATAGAGCCATCTCTTCTGATCGTTTTTGTAAAGCATTGCTAACTTCTAGAGAATTTGACTTCTGAACTAGGGTGTTGAATTCATCATTACAATCATAAACAAGGTTGCATGTTCTTCATAACCTACATATTTCATTTCCATATAATCTTCTAAGTAATTACATTTATCTCTTATGATCTTCTACATTTTCTGAGAAACATTGTTTAGTAGATTCTTAATAGTAAGATTTAGATAAGCCTGAATATTCATTGGTGAGGGCTAATAAGTAGCCAACCTCTCCTATCATAAGTTCTCTGAATCTAGAGAAGCTTCCATCGATGGTGTGCACCTATGAGTCCAAGAAAGGTTCTAAGGTTCTCAAGTGGAAACCAAGAAATATGCAATCTCTTTGGATACTTATTAGGAATACAATGGCCCTATTACCAAGTATTTTAATTATATGGATCACTATAAGGTGTAAGGACTGAGTTCTCTAAGCAAGCCATCCTTCAAACCAATCAAAATTCATAATCGTGATGGCAAAAATAGTTCTCATTGTCCTTTGGAGGAGAAAAGGCAAGAAATTCTGATGTCCTTAGGCCTACATGCCGAGTGCTTCACATTTTCCTTGAGAAACAATTTGAAGGCTAATCAACAAAGTCTACTATAAAAAATATGATGGGGTTGAAACTTAAGAAAAATAACTATAAAATTAAAGAGATAAAGAAGGAGATATTAGAATTAATGGTACTGAATAGCACACTTCTTGCTAGTTAGTATTCATTTCCCCCTTTGCCTCCCCTCTCTCTATATTTCTTCTTGTATGGATTTGATGCTTAGTTTTTCTTTCTTCCCATTCAAGGATTTGTTCCAAAATTTCATCAAGTTGAAGATATTTTCAGATTACTTCTACTTTTCTATCATCAATTTTTATGTGTACGAAATATATAAATTGGGGGGGTTATTTACTAAAAAGAGTATATTGCATTTGGAATTGTGGTTTTTTTGCAGGGAACTAGTTGAAATTGATGCTTTGATGGAAAATTAAACTAGTATTTTAAGTTAACTCATTGTTCAAGGTGTGAAGGCTACATAGAGGTTTCTAAATTTTCAATGATGGAATTTTTTGTTAGTACGGGAAAACATGAATTAAAATAGGTGTAATGTCATATATATGGTTTATGAAAACACTCAACAAAAGCTTATCATTTATCTATTCTTGTCAAATATAACAATGCTTGAGTCAAAGAACAAACTAAAGAAATTTGAAATATCTTTTTGATGTTGAAATATAATGTTCTTTAGATTGTGAGGTGATGAAAATGTGTAATCTTTTGTGTATTAGTGTATTAAGTTATCTCCTTGTTCTAAAGTGTCAAGGCTACATAGAGGTTTTTAAACTTTCAGTGGAGATTTTTGTTATTATGTGTAACCATGAACTAAAATAGATCATATGTGATATATGTGGTTTCCAAGGAACACTCATAAAAGGTTTATCATTTATCAAATATTGTTAGATATGAAATTCTTGATTGAAAGAATAAACCAAAAATAGCTTTTTGGTGTTCAAGCAAAATGTTCTCTTGATTGTGAGTTCATGAAAATGTTGTCATGTTTTGTGTTCCTCTGTTGTTGAAACTGAAACTTGGCGAATTCAAAAGCTTCAAATTTCTAAAGCTATTTTTAGCTTTTATGTAGAGTGGGCTAACAATAGTTGGGAAATATTCTAAATTTTACCAGTAACAATTAAATAAGGTTATTCCGTTTGTGATTCAACAAACCTAGAAATTTGGAAATAAATTTTGTTAAAGATATCATAAAATTATTTCATGTTCTCTTTTCCTTTTTGGATATGAATGCACAAATTTTATAAGCTCATATTATTTAATAATATGTTGATGGTTAATAACAATATTTGTCATCTTATTTTCCCATGGGCTACCAAATTTTAGAATTTGTACTTTTCTCGAGACAATTGTCATTATGTTGTATGCTTAGTTTTCATATTTAAATGCACACTTTCATCTCTATATGTTGGAAAGAGATTTGAATTTTTGTTTATATGGATGAAACAATTGGTTGTATAGGTGGAACTTATGTTATATGGGACTTTGAGGCAAGAGGAGTTTTTAAGGAACTTCATGACAAGGACTATGGTTTAGCTATTACAAGTGTGTGTTGGTCTAGGCATTGTCGTTAATCACTAACATCTGCTATAGATAAATATTTGAAACTCTAGGATGTTGTTGAAGGACAAAAGGTTGCATTTACTTCACTCCATTAGACTGCCTTATATGCTCATCTTCATCTTGGATCACACAATCCATCTTTGCGTTTGTCTTGTTCGATGGCCAGTGCACCAATCCTTGTGGACTTCAATTCAATCAACTAGTATGTACTTCCTGTTTGTCCACAATCTGTTGATATAGAAGAAGTTGCTCATTCTCGAAGTTAATTCTTTGATGGAAGTGCAGCTCTTAAATCTATTGTTGTAAGTTTTAATAAGATAGGTGTTTTAATTTATGAAGGGAATTCAAAAGGGGATATATTGTTTATTGATACATAAACAAGAAACATACAAGAAACATTTTAGGTTCTTGGGAATGGACTTGTTAGGAAACTTGTTTTTTGTAATTGTGGAAAGCATTCGCTTTCTAATGTGGGTCTGGTAGAAAAGACAGCCTAATGCATTCACATGACAACATGCTTTCAGGGGGTTTTGAACTTTGGTTTAGGTATTGAAATTTCTTTGAATTAAGTTTTAACTACTTAACCACAGCTCACCTATCATTATCTTTGTGTCATAGCATTGGTTATGACTCAAACCATTTTAAACCAAATCCATTCAAGGCATTTTTCGAAATACTTGGCATGCTTCTCCAATAATAGCTCACGCAATGTGGGTACTGCATTCTTCATTCCCTAGGCCTATAGAATTTCCCCCAAGTTATGATCTTCTAGTATGATCATTTTGAAAATAAATTTTCTTTCCAAATAGACATTGAAATTCTCTACCAAATAGCAACAGAATAGAACATTTATATTTTCACAAAATTTACACAACATAGCACAACAACTTTTTAGGGAACCCAACAGGGAAAACCCTTGCTTGATTGAGAATTTTATTGAAGAAAAATAGGCTACATATCTCTGACAAATAACCCCACTTGAATAGAGAATAAAACTATTCTCTTAACCTTGAACTAGGCTTCAAACAACTCTGCAAGAACTAGGCCTATTGTTTTATACATTCTACTCCAATGGTGCTTCCAGAGTAATAAACACCAATCTTTGATTTGTTCAAGAAATGAAGGTGGTCGCCAAGAGATATAATACCTACATGAGCTTTCCATTTATCAGACAAACAATGTACATTAGATAATACTTGATCTTTAATGAGTAGATATCCAATATATATATGAGGCATATCCTTAAAAGTCTTAGCATACACCATTGTTGACTATGATCAGTTCAACAACTGCTCTATTTTATCAGACTTTTAAACTTAAGAATAAATCTAGGTCCTTCATAAACTACCTCTTATTTTTTGTGCAAACATCATCAATAACTAAACCCAAACATCATATCTCCCTCGAAAGTCTTCCTTTGGGTAATCATCATGAGCTACCTAGATTAGAGAACAGACTTTCCATGAGGTAATTACGACATCAAGCTTTTAAGAAGCTTCAGGTCAAAAAGAGAATTTTTTAGTCCTTCAGTCAAAGAGAAGAAATCCTCCTATTCTGAAGTCCTTCATTCTATAGTGCACTTTCATCAAGGAACCTTTGTTGACAAGGGTTGTTACAAAGACTTGCACCGAAATGCCATGCACTTCTTCTCCTAGTTGTTCTGTAAGATTGAAAGCTTCAAGTGAGCTGTAATTTTGTTTACTGTAGGATCCCTATAGCTTCTTCTTAGTTTGTCATGGTATCATGCATAATGCAAGGCTGAAAAGAGATTGTAGATGTGGTTGAGCTAAATATGTTGAGATTCCATACATATAGAAGAGCTGATATAACCAAGCATCTCTACTATGCAAACTTTTATTTCAAATCTTTCAAACTTCCAGGATTGTTCCCTTTTCACATGTCTTTAGCAAAACCTCTACTCTGAAAGTTCAAGGAGAATATCTCTTTAAAACTGAAAGAGGATTAAAAAATGGAAAACTTCCACTTGTTCATGCAAGAAACTACATTTGTTTCCAATCTAGGCAAAACGATATCTATAGTGGGATTTTAGTGTAGCCTTTATAGATAAAATAAATCTCAACACGTGGGCTCAACTAATATATGACATGATGTAGATTGTGCAAATCAAGGATCTCATACGGAGGCATATATACCTAACTTTGTAGAGATGTAGTAATCCTTTTATGCTATTATCCAAAATAATGATGAGCCTTTATCGTTGATTCACTGTTATATGTATCTTTTTCTAGCCTCTTTTTGTATGGAGAAGATTTTGAAGAGAAGCCTAGAAAATCAAGAGAGAGGTACAAATGTCAATGTACTATCCATGGCCATGACTTTTTCACAACTTAGATTGTGCACAAATTTTATCATCATAATGATACTATCATTGAAAACTTGTCAAAATGCCATGACTTCTTTGAACTTATCTTATTGTTGACTACATGTATGAATGTGAGATAATGCCAATTATGTTCTTCCTGTAAATATGATGTCTAATTTATTTCTTACATGTTTGATGCATCAACATGGGTCCTGAGATTTGGCTTCAATAGTGAATATGTCACTGCAATGTGTATTAGGATGGTTAGAATTCTCACGTTACTATGAATAGACTGTAAGATGTTGCTTTGTTGATTGTTGCTCATACCACAGAGACTAATCATAAATTCATTCACTACTACAGGAGTAGATAAGGAGCTTGATTAAATCCTGCTATTGTGGCAACCGAGTCTATAATAACCTTTTTATAGTGGAATCTCCTTTAAACTAAGTATTATACAATGGAAAAACTTCAACTTCTTCAAATTGTGTAACCGACTCAATCATTGTTATCCCGAGTAATGGTGCTAAAATTTAAGCAAACAAGAAATGAGATGAAGTATTCTTAAAAATTGATCAAATCTCAGATAAAGATCATTGAAACTATTTGTTGGAGATTAGGTACGCTTCTTTAATGATGAAATGTTTATCATATCTGGAAGACCTCTTCGAAGCTCAGAAACATGACAATTGAGGACATTATTTTTCTCAGAATTTTTTTCGAATGACTGCAACTAGGATTAGCATTTCATTCTCACAGTGATACTGCAACAATTCACTATTTTTCACAGTATAGTAATCAAGTCAGCACTATGCCTCTTGATTGATTAGGACAATCTACCACAACACTGATAAACTCAGATCATAATAAATTCTGAGTTTCCTTAACTTCACCAGGCCAAAGGATTTGTAGTTCTTATTATGACATATAAATTATTTTATGTATCTATGACACCTCTAGGGTTACTGAAGGATTCTAGAGTCAAGGCAAGGGAAACATCTCCTTCTGTATGCTTATAATATAATGTGAAAATAATCATCTAAAAATATCTAAAAAACACCTGATGAATACTAAAACATTCCTTGATGACTTCCAACCTTGCATGTAATGATTGAGTTTCTCTTGGATTGGTGCCCATGTTGAATGATTAGGGCTTGACGAAGGCCTTAATACAATATCACAAATTTGTCATTCTTGAACTCAAACTTGTCCTACCACAGAGAGTTGAAGGTTACTGCACATGGAAATTCCTATGCTTCTTAGTGATTGAAATCTCTTAAGCTTGGGCTTGTCCTCACTTGAGATCTGATACCGTGTTTATTTTTAGTTAACATTTTCTTTTCTTAGGTTAGTTACTTCATTCAACCATATGCTCATTAATCCACGAGAAATCACATTAAACATTATATGGTAGTAGCTAATGAAATAACATAAATGAAATGTGTTGAAGATGAGCCAAGACAAAAGAACATGAGAATATGGCTCAAGCTAAGGAAAAACCCTAAGATGGGGAAAACCCTTGAACAATTCTTCTTATTATTCTAATCAAATGTGCAATAGAGAAAGAGAGAGTATAGTCAAATTTAATATAGACTTTCCAATGAGATGACTAGTATCATTGTCCAAATTCCAAAGAAACGATCCAGAATTCTTCCTTTAATCACATTCCACTAACTTGCCTTTCAATGACAACAATCACATTTTGTCTTGTTTAGTGGTAAACGATGGTCAAAGTATTTCCTTTTTGGCTTGACCTTCTTTAGCTATAGACTAAATTATGTTTATGGTTTATTGTGTCATGAATACAAAACATTTACTCTCCTCCAAACAACTGACCAAGGTTGAATCTTTCCTTTTAATGTCTCTATCCACATTCTGAGGTTGGTTAGGGCTAGTTTCAGCCCTCAAGTTTTCTCTACAACTCACTTGATGGCAATGGCTTAGACTTATGACTTCAGTTCAATATTTTTTAGGCCCACGGTCTAATTGAAATAACCTCTTAGAGTTCCATCCATCGTTCGCAAGAGGTACCCCACACAAAGCAGCCCTAAAACTACCATCAAGCCTATAGCTATATCTCAAACTGTGGGAGAGGGTAAATACTGCCTAGAATATGCATCAAATCAACTCAGTTCTCCTTTTGGAAGCCTCAGCTTCCTAGCTTAGGAGTTTGGCCTATTTGGAGGAGAAAGAACATGCAAAGTAACCCCAACATATCTTCTGAATTTTCCTGAAACTAGCAGCAGCCTACCCATAGCTTCTCGGGCCTACAAAAAGTAAATAAACTCACCCAAATCCGACCCAACCTTACTGTCTTACCAATACCTCCACTTGGCTACCTTATAGATGCAAGCGAGATGTATCTTATGAGGTTGAAGAGATCTTCCTTTTATAGGATTTGAGAGGAGTTTAACTTGGTTATTTAACCCCAAGCTCACCTTTATGAGTTACCCATGGGTGCTTCATAAATTCAAAACAAAAAATTTCCTTATCCATTTTTGATGATCTTTAGGCCGATTTTGGTCCTATCGAAAAAGGTAATTTAATGCCATAATCATCTTTCCCAAAGTAGCTTTCCAAAATGGAATTTCCCCCTAGTTGCCAATTTTAACATGAACCTCTGGCATTCTGCAAATATTAATTAAGTGAAACCTTCATAACCCCACAATGACCTTGACCCACTATGGAGTCCAATCACTTAGGATTTTGATAGATAAAAAAGAAAACTATTCAAAGAGAAACTATGAGGTGCACTAACATGATAGAGAATTACAGAGTTGGTACAATGTTGAAGCACAATTTTAGTTCTTTCTTGTTTTTGTCCATTGTGTGGCTTGACCTTATATGTTTTGGGGATGTTTAGTTCATTCTACAAACATAATAGAGGATACAGTTGAATTTATTTTCATTTTGAATCACAATTACATTTCCTTCCTTTGTGTCCATTATGTGGCTTGATTGTACGTTTTTGAGATGTTGAGTTCATTCTATAAGGGGATGGGTGAATATTCTTACCAGTCTTGATCACTAGTGTTGTGAAATATTTCAACTAAAAAATGCAAAAATATCGGAGGCCTTATAGCCATTCTAAAGACTGATATCCTTTTCTAAGATTAACAACATAGTATAAAGTGAATTTAACAAAGTATTCATGTTGATGAACCTAGTTGGCTATATAGTCACTTGTTTATGGATCACCTTTGATGACCAAAACAAGTTAAAGGCATTAAAAAATATTGAAAAGTAAAATAACAAGATAAGGAGTTACTATTTGGAGAATTCTGTGGTTGAGATTTGAAGAGTGATATTTTATAATAGAATCCACAAGTATCATTTTTAAAAGTCTACATTTCGAGTCTCCAACTGGACTCATCATCAGGACAATTATGTCGAGAGAAGAAGAGAAAATGATAAGGAGTGTCTATGGCTTCTTCTTGTTAAGGCAAAAATAAATAAAATAAATAGCATAACATTTAAACAAAATGGCATTTGATCCAAAATGTAAAAGTTTTTATCAAGTTGTTGTAATTTATATTTTAACGTTCTTTTGTAAAGGTGATTTTATCTCACTTTAAAGGTAGAGTATAAACTCCATGTTAATTTTTTTTTTAACTATGTATGGTTGTGAAGTTTTGAAAATTTTGTAGGTAGCAGAGACTCCCCCTTCACATTATGTCTTTGGAAAATGTAGGATAGTTCTAGATCCTGCACAACGTCATTTCATTATAGGGATTTTGGAGAAAAAAATAGGACTTTCGATGTTCTCTATTAACTTCAAGTCAAAATGAAATGGATTTCTTGACGAGTTTGATAATTGAAGGAAAATAACTCATAGATGAAGAAATTCCTAGTCCTTCATGATGTAATTCTCAAGCCTCCTCATGGATATCCAAAAGCAGGAATACCACCTGATAATGTTTTTCCTAATCCCAAATACACAAGTGTCATTTTTTTTTTCCTGTAGAATAGAGAGTAATATTTTTATTTCAAATCAAATATTGTATATTACATTATTTGTTTACCACTTAGTGAACTCTGCCCTTTGCTTAGAGGGGGAGGGGCTCAGAAATTTTTTTCCATGTACTATAATTGTGTAAACACCATCCATTTGCTACTTCAATATAACTCATTAATTGTTGTGGGCTATGTCTGCTAGGTTTTGAACCTGGGTAATCACAGTAGTAATCGTTCCGCCTACCACTAGACTAAATCCTATAGTAAATGGTGGCTCTTGATTAACTTGTATTTGTTGTCAATATTTTTGCAAATTGGTCATTCCAGTGGTACAAGTTTTGGGTCTTCAACCATGTTTTTATTGCAGAACTTGGATATTGTCTATATGGCCCATTGCTTACTTTTGAAATGTAGGCAATGTGAGTCAGTTCTTATTCTAGTAACTTCATTTCCAAGCCCAAATTCTCTCTATGATGGTACATACTACTATTGACTTTTTGTAATATATATGGTGCATGATGTACTGAGATTAACCTTGTTATTGTTATGTTTTCAGTAACCATTAAGCTAACATTCTTTGTTCCATGGTTTAGATCTATGTATCAGTTCAAATTGCTTATGACCATCATAAATTGGATGGATACTATTATTTTGGTTTTGTTTCTTCACGGGAAATATGAAATTATAGCTAATGCATAGCTTTGAAAGATCTTGATTTTTATGTCTATATTTCTATTTTGGTACTTTTTGGTTCTCTTATATTTAGAGCCACTTCTCATGGTTGTTTCAGGCTTTTTCTATTTTCGCATGGGTGTGTTTTAGCCTCTATGTTTATATAGCTTACATACTTGCTAATATTTCTCATGCGAAGTTCATTCATTGGTTATGATGTTCTCAACAAAATTGCAATTTTGTAGCCTAAACAATACTAACATGTAAGAATCCTTTATTACATTTTTTCTTTGATTAGTGCAATTGTTTACTATTTTGAAGATATCAATGAGGAAGCTAGAGTATCATTAGACACTAATCTAAATAGTGCACCTCCTTTTTTTGGATCTTAGGCCAAATATATAGAAGGTATATTTCTGGAGACAGTCTTTGTGTTCACTCTTCAATGGTTGGCATGTTGAATGATTTTGTAGAGGATGCTATTGAAAATAGTGGATGGTAAGGGCTAGAACATGTAACACTTTATAACATTTTCTAATACATATTTGAATGCATGTGAGCCTTTAATATCTATTTTTCTTTTTCTTTTTGAAACTTAAAGTGCATCTTAAATATCATTACTCTTTGTTGTATTGATGGAACCATTTTTCACATACATTTATAGTTTAATATTGTTTTTGATTTTTTACAAAATTTTATTCATATGTTTGGCACTATTATAATGTTGTTTATGATTAATCAACCCTAATTTAAGGGGTTGTTACATGGATAAGACTCTAGAAAGACACAAATGTTAAGGAAAAACAATATTTTAGTGGAGCATTTGGTATAGAAGGATGACACTTCAATGGATTGATTATCTCAAGGTCATAATGAAGGCTTCCTTACTAGAGCATCCCACATCTAGGAAATTCTAGATTATTCATTTATACTTTATTCCATATAAAGTGTAAAGCAAGCCTATAAAAGGAGGACTTATATCCATTGGTGTTAATTTTAGGTATGTTCTATGCCTAGAGCAATTTATTTCAATTTTCACAATTAGCTCAATATATTTTTGAGATTAGCAATCACATAAACAATAATGTAAACTACAGATAGAACATAAAAATAAATCGCATAAGACAAGCTAAGACAAGAGGACACAAGATGTGGCACTAGCCAGGGACAATAGTTCAGTAGAGAGAGAGAGAGATAGTACATTTACAATAGAAGTCAACAATTTGACCTATCTAGATAAGAACATAGATCATCTTTAAGAAGATGATACATGAGATCGGTTGAGGACATGTTGCTTCAACTGATTCTCCAAGGTGACTCCACCTATCATTGTGTTGCATCTCGTCATAATGTCACACCTCACCATGCTACACCGCGATGCACCCATCATCACAATGTTGGACCTCATCACTGCTGCACCTTATCCTGCACTGTTGTCCCATGTGCCATTTTTCAACCATGTTTTCATACATCATGTATCTGTAGGTTTTAACTCCGTACAGAAATTACCTGCATATGAAATCTAAAACATAGAAAATAAACAATGTGAGAGCATAACACATAAAACACTTATACACAGAGATCTTCCCCTGGATCCCAAAAATGGGACTACTAGATTGATTTTTCATTATGTCCATTTCAATTTTACAATACATATTTATACATGGCGAAGACTCCAATACCATGGACCGAAAACCATCGCATCCAAAACCATGTGTGAAAACCATGCACAAAACCATAGGTAGGTCCACCCAACCTAATATAGGGTCCCAAAAAAATTTCCCTAGGGCACTACCTCGAATCCCATAAAGGGGGTCTAACCACCCCCCTCAAACCCCTTGTGACCCCCCCAATGCGCAATTGGTGCAATGAAGGGGGCGCTCCATGTTTTCGGGAAAACTAGTATCTATTTGATTTGCTAGTCCCACTAAGACAAGTAGCTATTTGAGAAACAAACAATTCAAAGTAACTTTTGTTTTCCTTTATATATGATAGATAAGGGAGAAGTAGAGAGCACCAACCTTAATCTTTTGCCTGGCTCCTTTCTTGATTCCCCTCTCCTTTGATACAGCTTACCACTCCTTTCTCACTTGTCTCGCTTCAAAGAACACTTGTAGAGGTAAAGCAATACAACACCATCAAAGCATAGAGATCTATAATACCATAAACAATGTAAAGTCAGAAGTGCATTAACCATACAATTGCATACACAAATACAAGGTTCACAAGTACACAAGTAGATGGAGGAAAACTCAAATAACTTTATTGATAGTAGAAGTAGAAGAGAGGATTACAACCCAGCTATCTGATCCAGCATCATTCTCGCAGCATGAAAGCCCTCTTCACCTCATGAAAAGCAACATCACCCATCAATGCAATGTCTCAAAGAGAAACCAATAGCACTTCCTTAAAAATTACAAAAGTCCAGCCTTTAGATCTCTAGGATGAGGGATCCATATATAGATATTGGCAGAGGGGTGAGTCAGCTTATGAGTTTTTGATTAGTGTCATTTGACTAATAGTTCTTGGTTCCACTTGGAGACTTCATGATATATTACTCATCCATGGGCGAGTTAAAAGAGGCAAGTGTCATATGAGAAGTTTCTAGAAGATTCTTTGGGTTTCCACTTAGCAAAGTGTCTCTACCATTTGTCTACTCTCACCCATCACACCCTACAGAAGGCTCTTTCAGTATGCATCGCACCTAGCTAGTGTAACGACTAGTATGCATCACACCCTTAGCACTGAGCAGTCTGTATGGTATAGTTTTGACCATTTCTGAGTGGTGTTTCAAGGAAAACTCTAGGAAATGATGTAATCAGTTGACTTTGATCTTTTAGGGTGCGGAACGACACTTTTAGGGGTTTAAGAGCCCTTGGTTTATTGACATATGTGATTGGGGTTACAGTACCCAAATATATCTATAACAATTGCCCCCTAAAGCATGAGGTGGTAAATCTTCTGATGTTGGGTGAAATGCTTTATCATGAGGATCCGAGGTCTCTCGAATTGGAAGGTGACCTGTATAAATTACAATACAATACATTATCTTCATATGATTTTCATGATCTAGCTGAGGTGGGAATTCCCATGCTTAGCTTTATAAATTCATTTTCATCTACATAGGATAGGCAACTGTCTATGTTGGAGACTGGTGATTCTTGTAGAGCCATCATCCCTTAGCTTGGATGATCATCTGTGCAGCTATGAAATACATTTGGGGTCTTTATTTTTCCTAAATATATCGCAGTCCAGATGGATGAAACTAGATCCGAGGTCTTCAAAACTTGTTCAATCTTCGCTCGATGTACAAGTCGATCCATGTGAAAATATGTTCTAATGTTGAACATGGAAAGACATCGCCTGATTACCAGCCAATGTTGTAAGCTGTTAACAGGCACGAGAGGAATCACTGATAATGATAATGACCCTCAAGGTACTACAGTATAATTCACGTGGTGTGAATATATGAGTCAATTTCGAACACCACATAAAATCTTTCAGTCGAAGGCCATTGATGTAAACCTGTCGCCAGAAGTGAGAAACTTGCCATTGAGGCATGCAAGCTTCAAAGTACTAAAAGGGTTGTTCCTAAGTCAACTTCTTAGGTAAGGTGCTGATGTAGAAAAGAAGTGACCCATCATAGGAGGGCCTTAATGAATCCCACATCTACGACACGAAACAAAGAAAATGATTTGCTGGAGGTGAAAATGATTTGATGATAGAATGTTCAAGAATGGCAGTCATGAAAAATGGAGAGTGAAGGTATTATAGTGGATGAGGCATTAGCTGGGTTGGTGAATTCTCTGATTGACTTCTCTGAACATATTAGAGACACTGTGATGGATTGGTAGCGTTAACCCCATGGATGGTACAGAGGACCAATGGTGATGGTGAACGGAATAACCCAATCTGACTCAATCATGGTGATGGAGTGAAAGTGTCATGTTCAAGAGTGACTTGCTACCAATGAAGTTCTTCAAGTTTTCTTCCCTTTTTCCCCGATCATTGCTGACCAATACCTCTTTATTTTTGTCAAGCTTGAGGAGGATACCATATGCTTGTTCTATAATTTTCCCTTCGGGAAAACTTGTCACTATGTTCTAGCGAGCCTAGCGGCAGTGAAACTCACTCTTGTCTGGGTGGACAAGTTTGTCGCTATTGTTTTAACGAGTTTAACTACAAAGATAACTTGGTTCTTTTCATATTTAGGGAGCTTGAAAAGAGAAGGAAAGGAAACTCCAATTGTCCTTTTTCATGGCATAATCCCTTAAGTCTGAAAAAGTATAAAGTAATATGAAAGGGATGACTTTTCGATAGTTTTAGCAAGCCAAAAAGGACAAGCACTCGATCTTTTTGTGGAATGATCCCTCAGGCCCAAAAAGATTAAAATGTAGAGGAGGGATGCTGCTTCCCTTTACTTTAATGAGTTGGAAAGGCTAGTAGCTCGGCAATATTTTCATATTTTACGAGTGTAAAAATAGCATAAAAGAGACTCATTTTTGAGGAATGAGTGATGTATCCGGGTAGCAATCGGTTCCATGTAAGTTTGGAACTTTCTCAAACATGGAAGTGTAATGAGGGTGGCTAATAGAATCACTCATCGCAGCTGTTCCTAAAAAGGGTAAACAATCAAGTGGAGGCATATGATTGGCTAAAAGAGTGGAAGTGATGGTAAGAACACGACCAAGGCTCAAAAGACTGATAGAAATGCAATCAAAAAGGTTATTTACCAAGGGTGGATTCATTTTTTAATGAGCTTGAATATTTACAAACTATGCTCAGAGGTGGGTTTATTTTTTAACGAGCTTGAACCCTGCAATAACACTACTCATGCTAGTCGTCTTTTAAAGATGTCTCTTATCAGTTGTGGTTCATTTTTTAATGAGCTTGCCCCATGCAAAACTTTTCTCATCACCTTTTGTATGTAGGCTAGAAATGACCAACTACAATACTAAGAGTTAATGAAATACTGAGGTTAGGTAGGATGGTTTCCTACAAAACATTTCCTTTTCTTTACTGGGGCCGCTGACAAAGGTGAATGGTGGATCAGACCAATCACCTAACCTAAGCAGTTGAAGTTAGTAAAATACTACAGGGTTAGAGTTATGTTGGTCACTTTTCACTTGAACAAAAAGGTTTTCATGTCCCCAGGTATAAAGAAAAGTAAAGTTTCCAGCTTACCATATGGAAGTCCTTGCATTTATGGAAGATTGTTTCATCTGCGGAGCAGACAAAACACTTCCTTGGTTTTGTCCATCAAAGTAGAAAAAGGTGAATGATATGGGTTGGCACTTCCAATCACACAACCTTCGAGGAGATCCTGTTTTGGACTGATCCCATATCCTACACGGAAATGGCGTTTGAAACCAGTCATATAACCTATGATGAGGATATCCTGTTTCATATTGATCCCATATCCAGTACATGGAAACGCTGTTTCAGAACAATCATATAACCTACGAAGAAATCTTATCTTCTCATCTGGGTTCGCCTACCAAAGTAGACCACAGTGCATGCCCCCTAAGCTTCGTTACATTCACAGAAAGCACTCGCGGTAATTAGGTGGATGAACTCGAGGTTGAAGAGACACTCCTTGTGCAAAGAGACCATTTAGGGATGGCATTTGACTCATAGCCATGTTTGAACTAGGGAACAAAAGCTGGTCAACAAGTTGTACCATTCTACCTTCATACGGGAAACACATCACCCGAAAGAGTGAGGAAAGGATAGCTCCCATGCCATAAATGTAGTCACACCCAAGGAGTAGATTATAATCTAGCGGCCCTTGGACTACCATCACGTTCAAGTGAACATTTTTCCTTCTCAAATTTATAGGCACATTTGGAAGGATTCCTAATGGTCGAATGGTTCCTTTATTGAAGCCTGACAAATTTCTATTTTTAGGTAGAAGCGATCACGAACCAAGCTCTTTCCAGGCAGTCGAGGAAAGGACACTCATAAAAAGCCCCTTCATCTATGATAGTCCCAACCATGATCATTCTATAAACTTGTATTATGATTTTGAATGGCACATTAGATGGAAGGCGGGGTCCCACTAGTATATTCCAATCAAAGAAAATGACTAGATTGCTTGGACAGGGGACTGAATAAACAGTCGGATGAATCTCTTCAAATAGGGAACTTCCCTCCTATGGTAAAGGAACAGGTATATTGCCCCCATGTTCATCAGACTCTGTGTTAACAAAAGGAATTTGAACGGTGTCGTTCTCATTTTCTTTGGAGACGGTACCATCTGAAGGTGGACCTTCTAAAGGCAAGACTGAGTCAATGTGTTGACTTGGCTCCAGTGTGGACTCAGAGAGGTTATCTTCAATGATAGGCATTTTGACCGACAATAGAGGTATATCAGTCAGATTTTCAACTAGCGATGGACTTGGCAAGAGTTTCTTGTATCTAGGCGGAAGTCGCTGCGGTGAAGCAGGATGGTTATCCAAGACACTTTTAGCTTCATCCAGAAAAGGAAAACGGTGGAGGGCATGATCACCTTCACACAACCTACAAGGAAATCTAGATCTTCCTTTTTTTCCATTCACTTCATTTTCACTAGTCGATGGTGTACTCTCAACATGATCGACAGAGGTTGATGACACCGGATGGTGCAAGCAAGGAGATCAGTCTCTCAAGATCCACGGGATGCAAGGACAATCTCGATGATAGTGGCTTCCTTTGCAAATTATGCATGGAGATTTGGGTTTGGAAGGTGCGGTGTGCGGATTTTCAACGGACGATGCATGGTTTCCCCCTTGCGCGACTGACTTCTTCTTCTTCTTCTCCTTCCCTTTCTTCTTCTTCTCAATTACTTGGTTTTTAGTATCACTAGCCTCACCAAGCGAATAGGAAGAAGGAGAGGGAGAAATGAATGAAGTAGAAGGTGAGGGAGCAACTCCAGTATCATCTAGTTGCTGATTCGATTGCTGAGGAACTACGGTGTTTTGAACAACAGAGGTTGAGAATAGCCATACCAGGAGGCCAATTATGATTCCTGGAAGGGACAATGTAGCCATGTATGGAGCACCAATATCTCCCCAAGAAGAGAAAGGACTAGGATTTCCCCCAAGGGGAAATCCTTGATTGGTGGACTCCATTACCACAACCTAAGATCAACGAGGGAATAGGCATGTTATTCTGAATTAAGTGAATTTTACGATGCTTTGACTCAGCTTGCTTTTTCAATTTTTAAGAGTGAAGAAAAAGCTAAAGGTGACTGTAGTCACCTTCAATTTTTAATGAGCTTGAAGTTACAAGTGCTCAGATGGACCTTCTCTTTTAGGGAGTCGAAAAGGAACGAAAGTGACTACTTTGGAAATCTAGATAGAGGGATTACCAAGTCAATCACAAAACTGCAATACACACCTTGGCGGTAAATTAGAGAGAAATTACCAAGGACTTTACATACGGAAATCAGTCTTCCCAAATGATGTGTTCAGTGCATTGTAATCGATAGGGCGGCAGACATGGCTTCCTAAGGATAAAGGGTATCAGCCTATTGTGGTCTCCCAATACATACTCGATGGTACGGGGAGCACAATTCTGTACTGGCACTTCTCATATCAAAGAGGAGGAATCACCTAGCCTTCGATGAAAACGATAGTTACCAGGTTTTACGATGCTGGAATACGTCTCTAGCCTAGACTTCTAGGTGTTGTGTGTTAGGTTTGAAAGCATTTTTATGTTCATTCAAGTTTATTTTATAGTTGATCTTTCTTAAGAAGTTTTCCTTTCAAGTTTGATTGCGTGATGTAGATGTAAATTCCTAAATATGCAATCTAAAATGATAAACAGTCGTTTATGTTCTTTTAGCAATGAAAATCCTAGCTGCAAAGGAAAGAAGATTATGATTTTTCTTTCAGCAAAGAGCACAAAGCACACACTAAATGCACTTTTCCTAAATCATTTTCCGCATGCAGTCTAAATGCAAATGCACATGCATGTATTTGTTTTTCCATTTCCTTAATGTGAGAATGCAAAAAGGACAACTAAGTACAGATCTGAACTACTTTTCTTCAGAGCGACACTAACAATTTCTTTTCAAAACGAAAGAAAGACTAAGATGACACTTTCAATTTCGAATGGAAAACTGCTTTCAACACTTCAAATATTGACAATTCAAATCAAATATAATGAAAAAAGTACAATCAACTATCTGGAAGAGGAAAACATTACAACACTCTTCTTCTTGACTCAAAATGACAGTTACAACACTTTTGAATCAAAAGACAACAGTTCGATTAAGCTGCTTTTTTCAAAGGAAGACTGTAAATGATTAAAAATACATAAAAAAACATTTATAATTCCTTATAAATGGAGGTTGAATAATGTAAAGGAAGAAGGTTTCAATAATGATATACTGATCATGAACAACAAAACTACTGAATAGAGCTGAAAAAAATAAAGAAAAAACCAAATTCCAGAGAGGGAAATAGTCTCATTCAATCATTTCACCTGCAACACAGGGAAATAGGGATGCATCTCACCTAAAACACACGGCAAGTGTGATGCATCCAAGTTGCACAGTTACAGATAGTGCGATGGACCAGGGAGCAAAACGGAGCTTGAGTTTTGCTCAAAATTTGTAGCTAATTTCAGTGATTTAGGCTGAGTAATGATGGAGAGTAAAAACAAGGCATAAGGGTGTGATCTTATGAGGTTAGTGAGCTACCACAAGGGCACTTAGGATGTTTTCAAGTTAGATGTTTAGTTCATAAACCAACCCAGATATTGAATGAAGAAACATTGGTCTACTTTGCAGTTGCATAACAAAAGCAATTTGAAGGCTAGCTAGCTTAACTTCAGGCTCCGTCTGTAGTTTATAGCAAACAACAATAACCAACAAACAAAATATTCTCTCCCTAGTGGAGTCACCATTTTGTTTCTGGGAAAACTAGTGTCTATTCAATTTTCTAGTCCCACTAAGACGGGTAGCTATCTTAGAAACAAACAATTCAAAGTAACTTGTGTTTTCGTTTCTATATGATAGATAAGGGAGAAGCAGAGAGCACCAACCTTAATCTTTCACTTCGATCCTTGCTTGTTTTCTCTCTCCTTTGATAGAGCCTCCCACTCCTTTCTCACTTGCCTCACTTCAAAGAACACCTGTAGAGGGAAAACAACATAACATCATCAAAGCATATAGATCTATAATACCATAAACAATGTAGAATGAGAAGTACATTAACCATACAATTTCATACACAAATACAACATTCACAACTACACAAGTATATGGAGGAAAACTCAAATAACTTTATTGATAATAGAAGTAGAAGAGAGGATTACAACCACCCAACAATGCAATGTCTCAAAGAGAAACCAACAACACTTCCTTACAAATTACAAAATTCCAGCCTTTGGATCTCTAGGATGAGGGATCCATATATAGATATTTGCAAAGGGGTGAGTCAGCTTCTGGGTTTTTGACTAGTGTCATTTCACTAATAGTTCTTGGTTCCATTTGGAGATTTCATGATATCTTTCTCATCCCTGGGTGAATTCAGAGAGGCAAGTGTCATATGAGAAGTTTCTAGAAGATTCCCTGGGTTTCCACTTAGCAAATTGTCTCTGCAATTTGTCTACTCTCGCCCATCACTCTCTACAGAAGGCTCTTTCAGTATACATCGAACTTGGTTAGTGTAACAGCTAGTATGCATCACACCCTTAGCACTAAGTAGTTTGTATGGTCCAGTTTTAACCAGTTCTGAGTGGTTTTTCAGGGAGAACTACTGGGAAATGTTGTAATCAGTTGACTTTGATCTTTTAGGGTGCGGGGAAACACTTTTAGGGGTTTAAGAGCCCTCGGTTTATCAACATATGTGATTGGGGTTGTAGTGCCCAAATATGTCTATAACAATCTGCCCCCCCTCTAGCCCCCTGGTTAACTACGTAGGTTAGGCGTGGAAAGAATATAACACAACCCAACGTTCTCCCACTTGTTGTTTTCTTTCCATAGGGGGCCATAGGAGAGCTTAGTCATTTATCCATCCCTAAAATACCCATTGTTTCTCTAAACCAAGAGAACTTCTCAGGGCTCACAGATTTTATCAATGCATCTGCAATATTCTTCAAAGTGTCCACCTTTACGAGCAACACCTTTTTGTCTTCTGTCATATCCGTCACAAGGTGATACTGAACATCAATGTGCTTTGTCTTTGAATGATAAGTAGGGTTCTTTACCAAGAAAATTTCACTTTGGCTTTCACAGTCTATCCCTATAGCTCCCTATACTAACCCCATACTTGAACACAATCTCTACAACCAAACTGTTTCCTTTCTTGCATGAGTGGCTACCAAGTATTCTACCTCTGTAGTTGATATTTCCACTACAGATTGTTTCTTACTCATCCAACTGACTGTACCTCCAAATAGGTTAAACACAGACCCACTTGTAGATCTTCTATGATCGAGATATCCATCTCAGTATTCATCAACAAAGCCATGAATATCCAACTCTCTATCCAATTCTGGTCTTCCTTGGTAGCACAAACCATAATCACTAGTGCCACGCAAATACCTGAAAACCCACTTCACTGCTTTCAAGTGCTCCTTCCATAGCTTTGACATAAAACTTCTCAATACTCCCACTTCATGTGCAATGTCTAGTCTAGTACAAACCATTGCGTACATCAGGCTACTGACTGCACTTGCCTATGGAACACGGGACATGTCCTCTTCCTCTTCTTATGCCTTGGGACACTGTTCAACAAATAAACTCACACCTATAGGAATAGAAACCTTCACTGGTTCACTATCCTACATATTAAACCTCTGCAGTATTGTCTCAACATACTTCCTCTGGTTTAACCAAAGCATCCTCTTTGCCCGATCTCTTTTAATTTCCATGCCCAAAATATAGTTTGCAGCACCAAGATCTTTCATGTCGAATTTAGAGGACAATTGGGTCTACAAATCTTGGATAATTTCTTTGTCATTTCGAGCCAGCAACATATCATCAACATACAAGACCATATAAATAACACGGTCACCAATTAATTTAAAATACACACAATGATTTGCTTTTCTTCTGGTGAAGCCAAGTCCCCATATAAATGTATCAATTTTTTTTATATCACATCATTGGTGACTATTTTAACCCATACAAAGACTTCTTTAACTTGCATACCAGTTCTTGCTTACCCTTCACTGCAAAACATTCAAGTTGCTTCATGTAGATCTCCTCTTCTAGATCCCCATGAAGAAATGTTGTCTTGACAACCATCTGTTCTACCTCAAAATCAAAAGCAGCAGCAATAGATAAAACTAATCTAATAGAAGCTACCATGGCAACATGAGAAAAATATCACCAAAATCAATTCCCGACACCTGGGAATAACCTTTTGCTACCAACAAAGCTTTGTATTTCTGAACCTTTCCTTCTGCATTTATCTTCCTCTTGAACACCCATTTGTTGCCAATGGGTTTCCTTCCAACCGAAAACTACACCAGATCCCAAGCCTCATTTTTGTGCAAAAATTCCATTTCATCAACCATGGCACTTTGCAAAGTTTGACATCCTCTAAATCTATTGCTTCCTTCACAGTTTTGGGATCATCATTAGTAATAGATAAAGAAAATTTTGAATAGAAATTAGATGAACTATACCTTTTAGGTTTCCTTCTTCCTCAAACTGGTCTTCTCACACCCAGAGTTTGTGGCTCTTCATCTCCTGATTCCTCTTCTGCTATAGAGTATGATTCTTCCTCCTTAAGCTCAAACCCTATCTTCTCAGATTCCTTTGGTTGGACTTCATGTTTAGTAAAATCTTTCACCTCTCTGAACACGACATCTCAGTTGTACACAACCTTCTTGGTTACTGGGTTCCAAATCTTATAACCCTTTAAACCATCCTTATACCCAATAAAGATGCACTTTTCAGATTTACTATCCAACTTGGATATTTTCTCCTTTGGAACATGTACATATGCATCACATACAAATACTCTCAGATGTAAAAGAGAGGGTTTCTTACTAGTCCGTACCTCTTATGGAGTCTTATCCTCCAACACTGATGAATGTGATTTGTTGACCCAGTAACATGTTGTCTCCACCACCTATGCCCGGAATTCTTGTCCTAACCCAGCACCACTAAGCATGCTTCTTACCCTTTCCATCAATGTCTTGTTCATTCTTTCTGCAACTCCATTTTGTCAGGAGTGTATAGACTAGTCTTATGCCATGCTATACCAGACTTCTTATAAAATTCTTCAAATTTCTTGTTGCAAAACTCTCCACCATTATCTAACCTCAATACCTTTATCTTCTTCTCTGTCTGGTTTTCCACTAGAGCCTTAAATTATTTAAACTTATAAAAGACTTCATATTTCTTCTTAAGGAAATATATCCATGTATTCCTTGAGAAGTCATCTATAAATGGTACATAGTACACATACTTACCAGTGATGGAACCTTTACAGGCCCAAACACATCACTGCACACAAGCTCTAATATATGTTTTGCCCTCTATCCACCATAGGGGAAACTCGCCCAATTCTACTTCCCATATACACAATTTTCATAGAAATAAAAATCCACGTAGCTATTACTCATATCTTCTACCATACCTTTACCATGAAGTATTCGAAGGCCCTTCTCTCTAATATGTCCAAGCCTTTGATGCCATAGCATGGTCTTCTCTCTAGAGACCACTAGACTTTCCACTCCACTTTCAGGAACCATATAACTGTTGCACACAATGCACAATTAGGGGAGGGTGAGTCACCTTATGGTCGTATGTTGCTCCAGTAAGTACCCCAAGCACCGTGGAGCTCCGAGAGCTCAATGCATGCAACATGTAGGACCCTCATAAGAGGGTCTCTCAATGACTCCAAGTCATTTGGGAATGTCACAAATTTGACCTTTCCCCGAGCATTTGAGACACACAATCGTATTGTGCTCTTAACCTTCCGATCCAGCTTCTTCCATTTTTCATCGGACACTCTCGTTGGTTTAGTACCTGGATCTATCGCAATCCACTGATCTTTATCCACCAACAAATCCTCCATCTTGAGTTCCCATAACTCGAAACTGTAACCATTAAATTTCTCGATCTCTATCTTTCCATTGCTCTCCATCCTCTTTAACCACCAAAATTGATCCCATAGATCTCCCACTAAACAGGGTCTACCATAGGCCCAAGTGAAACCGCTTAGAAATAAAGGCGTCCCATTGAAGCCAAAACAACTTTGATACCAAATGTATGTTTTAACCCCGTTAATGCGAGAGAATAACACATAAAACACCTATACACAAAGATTTTCCCCCGGATCCCAAAACAAAGGCTACCAAATTGGCTTTTCATTATGTTCATTTCAATGTTACAATACATATTTATACATGCTGAAGCATCTAATACCATGGACCGAAAACCATAGCGTCCAATACCATGTTCGAAAACCATACACAAAACCATAGGTAGGTCCGCGCAACCTAATATAGGGTCCCAAAAAATTTTCCACAGGTTGTTGCCCCTAACTGCATAGAGGTACTAAGACCCCCTATGGCTCCCCCGCTGCGCAATCGGTACAACAAAGGGGGCCTCCGGCCCCCTCTAACCCCCAGGTTAACTAAATAGGCTAGTTGTGGAAAGAATATAACCCAAACCAACAATCTCATGTGCTTGCATCACCTGCTTGCTGCTGTCCATACTTGTTTTTCTCATGTCACAGTTGTTGTCCCGCTTTGCTTTAGAATCCCTTTGTTGTCCCGCTTTGCTATAGAATCCCTTTGTTGTCCCATTTACTAGCACACTGTACCTTGCTATTATCTAATGAGTTTGTATCACCATACTTGGTTTTTGTCCCATTTGCAGCCTTGTTGTACGATGTGAGCTTTCCATTGCTACTCCTATGAGTGCTTAATGTACCACTTTTTGTTGCACCAAGCATCATGCCTAGCTCTCCCATTTATCTTAGCATATCTTGCTGTCACATTTATTATGCAGCTTTCCGTTGCTATTGTTTCCTAGATATATGTTGTATCAATTGTCCCTAACAGTCATACTATACCTCGTTGTTGTCCTCTTGCTATTGTCCCCTTGTGCCATTACCATCCCTTACTATTGTTCCATGTGTCTTAGCAGCACCATGTAGCCCACTTGTCCCATTGATTAACATTGTTGTCCAGGGCATGTTTGGGTCCTCAAAATCTCATGTTGCCCTGTTTTGAGGGTCACCTACAACCCATTTTTTCAGTCGTATTAGGCCTGCATCAAGGCCACCGTAGGTTTGCGTTAGGGTTCCCTTTAGACTATGCTTAAGGCTACCTTTAGATAGTGTTGAGCGCTACCCTTAGACTACATTTAGGGCTACCTTTTGGACAACATTTAGGGCTGCCCTTAGACTGTGTCTAGGGAGACCTTTTGGACAACGTTTAGGGTTTCCCCTAGACTTCATTTAGGGCTACCTTTTGGACATGGTTTAGGGCTACCTTTAAACTTCTTCTTTGACAGTGTCTAGGGCTAGGGAATCTTCTGTAGGGAAATTCCCTTAGTCTTCTTTCCTCCAACGTCTAGGGCTTCCACTCTTAGATTTCTCTTCCACTAAAACCCAAGACAAGTGAATAGAAATAAAGATAGAAGTTTGTGTGATAAATGACTCTCAAGTCATCTCCTTTTATATTAAAATGTTGAGCACATGTGGGGTTTATTTAGTTTCTCACTAACCTTGACAAATTGTCTTATAAAACAAATAAATTCATAACTCCCTGAATACTTATCGTAATAGGATGATCTTTAGATCAATCCTACACTTCTCGATGAGAGGGATCCAAGAAAAATATCAGCTACCATATATAAGATTACCCACATGGATTTTGGTCGTAGTTGTCAATTTTAACACTCCCTCAAAACTAGGGACAACTTCGTTTGTTGATGGATATGTCTGACAGTACTATCTCTGCCATCAGTGCCCTGCATTGCTTTTCTCTTCCCTGCTCTGTTCTGCTGGGATTTGCTCTCCTCTGCTCTATTCTTCACTACTCTACTCTGTCGAACCATGAAGAATAAGAATTGATGGAGAATGTCTCATACCATCCTCTACTGACTCAAATTCAGTTTTATTGATCGTAAATCAATATCACTAGAGAGTGTCTCAAACCACTCCTACTAATCCCAAATCATTTTCATTGATCCCAGACCAATGGAGGTCATCGTAGCATAGAGAGTATGGTAGATACAACGATGCATCCATTGATAGTACTACTATGGTCCCTAACCCCATTTCCCTTCTCATTGGCTAGATGAGAGGTACTTCCCATGATTCCCAGAATGCATGGGTAGGATGCCTTGACAGGAGAATCATTCATCCTATTCCTAAGTTTCCTCGAGGTATCACAGGGGAAGGCTAAGCCATTCACCCTGTACACAATGCACAATTAGGGGAGGGTGAGTCACCTTATGGTCGCGTGTTCCTCCAGTAAGTACCCCAAGCCCCGTGGAGATCCCAGAGCTCAATGCATGCAACATGTAGGACCCTCATAAGAGGGTCTCTCAATGACTCCAGGTCATTTGGGAATGTCACAAATTTGACCTTTCCCTGATCATTTGATAGAATGTGTGTGACCTGTACATCACTCTCAATCTGATGGAGCCTCCTCACTCATCGATGTACCATATCCCTGATAAGGTAGTATATGATGTCTATCTACTGGAGAAATCATAGAATACGAGATTCCTCAAAAATTGTATTCCCCCTGGTTGATAAAGAGGATCATAGTGGTATCCATCATGTGTACAGACAACTCATTGAAGAGCTTCCACAACTAGGCAGCTTCACACGAGATCATACTCGTAGCTATGTATTCAGTTTCAGTGGTGCTCAAAGAAATTGTCTTCTGCTTCCTGCGTATCATAGATATCGAAGCAAAACCCAAAGAAAACCAACACTCAGATGTGCTCTTGCAATTCTCCACAAGGCCTGCCTAGTTAGCATTCGAATAATCATGTAGCTTCACATTTCCGACAGTGTATCTCAATTCATAAGAGATTGTGCCTTGAAGATACCTCAGAAGATTCTTGGCACCAATCCTGTGAGGATCAACCATATATGAGCTCGTCATACTAACTGCAGAACATATGTATGGATGGAAATTCACCAAGAACATCAACACGAATGAGTTTACGAAACTCATAGGCATTTCCCAAATATTGTTTGGCATCACTACCATATAACTTCTAGAAGTTAAGATCCTCGAGGTAGTAGCGAGCATGCAATTTACCTTTCCACATCCGGAATCCAACTCTCTCTTACTTCTACAAATGAGAGGGTCCGCACTTGTTAGAAATAGGTTGTCCTCAGAAGGTGCCAGTATGAGAGGTCTATCATACACAACCTCTAAGAACTGGTTTGGATGGGCTTCGCTCGTAGTGAATCTTAGCTTCATCTAACAGCTATGAATCCTTTCGTACTATGTCTGAGGTGTTTTACTTCAAGCCATAAATGGTTTTCTTCCACCTACATACATGAAATTCTCGATTATGAATTTCAAACCCCTCCAGTTGTTCCAAACCTGTGGACCCACTACTTGATGGGAAGGATACCATTGTAAGATTTTCCTTCGGTACATCTCAGATGAGTACCTTCATTCTCTTCTTGAATTCAGGCATCCCAATCACCATCTAACTCACATACTATAGGGTCCTATAATAAGTAGACCTCTGGTGCTATAGATGACATATCTTAATTGACATGATCCCCAATGGACCATCCCACAACTTGATACAAATTGCCAACCCTGAACCCTTAAGTAAAATCATATTTGAAAATTTTATTTTAAAACACGTACCTTTCCATTGATGAATGTCACCCTATAACCTTTGACTTCCATTGCTGAAATGGACACCAAGTTCTTATTGCGATGAGGTACATAAAAGAGATTCTATAGATGAATTGAGTTACCCTAATTCAATTGAGGGGTAACATTTCCTACACCCTTTCCGGGATAGGTGGCATCGGCTCCAAGTATAATTCCATGATTGTTTCCATCTCTACCAAATTAGAGAGAGCACCCTTCTATCCATTGAAGTGCTTTGGATCACTATAATCAATAAGACAGATTCCCAAAGAATCTGAACGAGAGGGCCAATACAAGATAATTCTTCTTTATCTTATCAGAAATAACATTTGATTCTTCATACCTGGGGTTCCTTGCTTTCTTTGAAGAGTCGGCATTACCTTGATGACTTGCATTACCTGTCATTCCTCTTTTCATTGAAGATGTCCCTGGAATGATTGTGATCGTCATTAAGTGATGTGCACTTGCCATTCAGACACTCCTCCGCATAATAGCCAAACTTATTGAAACCATGGCATCTGCATTTCCTTCGACCCTTAGATCCTGACATTGCATTGAAGTGATCCTTGGGTAGGCCATCAGAAACTTCCACTGTGCCATTCTGATAATATTCTCTACTTTGACTTCACCCTGAGTGAATTTGAAGAGGGATGAGGAATCAAATGATCCTTTTGTTCTTTCCCAACTATCTTCCATGGCTTCTCTTTTACTCTTGCTTGGGCTTTGTCCTCACCTCAACTCTGATACCATGTTAATTTAGGTATGTTCTATGCTTAGAGAAATTTATTTCAATTTTCACAATTAGCTCAATATCTTTTCCATATTAGTAATCACATCACCATTAAAGTAAACTATAGATAAAACATAAACATAAATCACAGAAGACAAGCCAAGACAAGAGGACACAAGATGTGATGCTAGCTAGGGACAAACCCCAATGTGGGGAAACCCTTGATCAATTCTTCTTATATGTTCTTCAATAGTTCAGCAGAGAGAGAGAGAAAGAGAGATAGTACATTTACAACAGAAGTCAACACTTTGACTTATCTAGATAAGAGCATAGATCATCTCTAGGAAGATGATACATGAGATCAATTGAAGACATGTTGCTTCAACTGATTCTCCAAGGTGAATCCTTCACCTATCATTGTGTTGTATCTCGTCATCATGTTGCACCTCACCGTGCTGCAGCCATCATCACAACGCTGGACCTCATGACAGTTGCACCTTATGTTGCATTGTTGTCCCATTTGCCATTGTTGAAGCATGTTGACATACAACATGTCTCATGTTCTTGCAACACCATTCTTTCTACTATTATCCATGTTGTCCATGCTTGCCATGCTTGCTACTATCATGTCATAGCTGTCATCACAATTTCCTTTAGCATCCCTTTGCTATCCCATTTACTAGCACACTGCACCTTACTATTGTCTAATGAGTTTGCAGCACCATACTTGGCTACTGTCCCATTTTCAACCTTGTTGTACCATGCTAGCCATCCATTTCTACTTCTATGAGTGCTTGCTATCCCACTGTTTGCTGCACCAAGCATCATGCCTAGCTCTCCCATTTATCTTAGCATATCTTGCTGTCCCATTTATTAATTCATTTGTTCTGTGCCACTGCTGCCTATATATATTGTAGTTGTTGTCCCTAATAGTAATACTATACATTGCTATTGTCCCCTTGCCGCTATCCCCTTGTGCCATTGCCCTCCCTTGCTGTTTTACCATGTGTCTTAGTAGCACCATGTAGCCCAGCTATCCTATTTATTAGCATTGTTATCATGGGCATGTTTGAGTCCTAAAGCTCTGAAGCTGACCCTATTTTGATGGTAAACTATAGCCCACCTTTTCATCTATATTAGGCCTACATCTAGGGAACCGTAAGTTTGTCTTAGGGCTCCCTTCAGACTACGTTTAGGGTTTCCCCTACACAGTGTTTAGGGCTTCCCTTAGACTGCATTTAGTGCTACCTTTTGGACAATGTTTAGGGCTGCCATTAGATTGTGTTTAGGGCTATCTTTTGGACAACGTTTAGGGCTTCCCCTACACTGAGTTTAGGTCTACCTTATGGACAACATTTAGGGCTGCCTTGAGACCTCTTCTTTGACAGCATCTAGGCCTAGGCCATCTTCTCTAGGACAGTTCCCTTAGTCTTCTTTCCTCCAACATCTAGGGATTCCACTCCTAGATTTCTCTTCCACTAAAACCCAAGACAAGTGGAGAGAAACAAAGATAGAAGTGTGTGTGAGAAATGACTCTCAAGTCATATCCTTTTATACTAAAACCTTGATCACATGTAGGGTTTCTTTGGTTGTTGGGTGACCTTGACAAATTGTCTTATAAAACAAATAAATTCATAACTCCATGAATACTTATCAAAATCAGATGATCTTTAGATGAATCCTACACCGCTCGATGAGAGGGATCGAAGAAAAATATCAGCTACCATAAATAATATGACCCACATGGAGTTTGACCCTAGTAGCCAATTTTCAGAATTGGCAATAATTCATTGTGGAGGAATTTTGTAAACACTTTTATTTGGGGTTGAAGATAAAATTTCAGGTTTTAAACTTGATTTTGGAAAAATAATTAGGGCTGATTTTCACCCAAGGTTATCATCATTTCGTTTCAAATTTATTCCTTCTTGGTTTGGCATCATATTGTATTGTTATAGTGGGCTAATCCTAGTTGTTGAGGGGTTGAAAGAGAGGTATGTTGACCTTCTTCCTGACTGTTTATGTTATCAGATTTCAAAAGTATTATTCAAGGTTGTTTACTCAATTGAAAGTTGTTTTCTTTTGCTGCCTATGCCTAAATTGATATCTTAAGCTTCACTTGGTTGGTTGATTATTGTATTAGTGTCTCTATTAAGCATCTTTGTTTGGTTGTAAAATAATTTATGGATATGTTAGACGTGTAGATAAGATAGAATAAGAAAATATAAGATAAATGTACTAATGTCCAACAAATCACTACTAAAGTGTTGAAAATAATACTGAGAGGGGGGGTGAATCAGTATTATCTAAACCCTTTACCAAGTCTTCTTCTTATTTATACTTTGAATTAATTTTGCATATCAGTACCATAAAATAATGAGCATGAACAAGAAAAACAGACAGTCACATCAAAGAACACCAGATATAAGGTGGAAACCCAATGTGGGTGAAAACCACCTGCTGCAGTATGTCTCTATCTTCTTTCAAATTAGAAACTCCTTTTACAATGGTCTTGTACTGGTGCAGTCCTTTACCAGTACGCAGGCTGCAACCTGCAGAGAGCTACACTCTCTCTCGTTTTCCAGTCTCTCCTGGAAGGGAGCTACAACCACCCCCTACTTCTTTTCAAGGACCACTTTTCATAAATTTTCAAACTGGATCCATATACATCAAATGATCATCAAGTACATGTAAAATATACAGTCAGCTGCAATAACCAGATCAGCAATAACAGAACAAAACCCAGAACACCTTATCAACAAGAAAAATTCAACCAACAGAAGATCTTAACACAGATACGCGGTTTTCTTTTTACTGGCCTGCATTGCTACGCACTTCACCCTCTGCCTCTCTGCGTACACCTGCAGAGATCCTTCTGCTGAACAGCGTGGCCACGCACTGCTACTTTCACTAATCTGCGTATAGTACACACCCAATGGCACTATCGCGCCGCGTACTTTCACAGCAGGTACGCACCCAAAAGAATAATCGCGCCGCGTGCTGCTACAGAAGGCACGCACCTGAACCACTGTTGCCCTGCGTATCTACACTCTGAACCTTCGGCGCCTCTGCGTACCCACGCACTGAACCTTCGGCGCCTCTGCGTACCCATGCACAGAACCTTCGGCTCCTCTGCGTACCTGTTGGATACCTATATCAATAGGTTTCATATTTCATGATTGGCAAATGTAAGTGCCAAATATGCTCCATTTTTGCTGCCACAAAGGTTCCATATTTGCAAAAGAAAGAAAAGGTGTATCTAGGCCTGCATGTTCACAAAAGTTATGGATGATTCAAAAGCCTAATCTGGATCATGCCATGTTTTCAATTTATGTTGTAGAATAGAGAATGAAATCTGTCCAAACTGTTTAATCTTGGCAGATCAGTAGCTAGGTAGAGAAACTAAGGTTCCCAACTGCTTAATCTGGGACCTTGGAAGGAATAAGGGTTGTATTAGATAGGAAAGGAAAGCAAAAGCCAATGAAAAGAAAAAGGCATTCAAAGGGTTTGCAAGTCCAAGTGCACCCTCCAAGAAGGAACAAAAAATGTTAGGAGAACTAGTTGGGTAGGTAGATGGGGTTGCAGAAGTGCTGTCTCTTTCAAGACCAAAGTTGCTGAAACATCTATAGGAAGAGCAACACACTGGAGCATGACTAACTCCCTTGTTTTCATCTGTATATCACTCATTACTAACACCCTTTCCCAAGCTGCACAGAGCACAGAAATTCATATCTTTGACATATTCTTATGGCCTTAAAAGCCACATTTCTTGTGTAAAAATCTTTTCATTTTGATCTACTCTTGATTCCAAGTTATTTTCAAAGAAAACT